>JBBYHL010000022.1:15858074-15877774 GCA_038381835.1 Adansonia madagascariensis | reverse complement strand
CAATTTCAGTTTTGATTTCACAGGATCAATTGAGAGGGTTTTTTGATTTTTAGGGTTTCAAAGTTATGGAGTTAGAATGTTAGGGAAATAAGGTCGACAAAAATGACCTGCTTTGCAGGTTAATTTTTTTTTTTTTTTACTTTTAATGGTATAGATTAACTACTATTAATCCAACGGCTGACGTCTATTTAAGCTGATAGGAAGCGTCGGTTAAGAACCTTTTATTAGAATTTCCCGCAGATCACAGGCCGCTACTTCCCCAACAATCATTGTCATTTACTGTCGTCAGTTGCGTTTACCAGTGACGATTTGATTCCAAAATTCACTTGCACTGTACTCTCAACCTTTTTTAATCATATTTTTAGGTTTTGTTTTCTTTGAAAACCTCTTGAAAAATCCTAAATTTAGCTCTAAAATCTGAATTTGTTTCTTTACCTTTTTTTATTTTTGGTTCAAAATATCCACATCATCTCCAAGTTGTCACTACCCCTTCTTCGCTTTCTTTCATATTTAACTTTATCTCTAATTTAGTTTTCCCCAAAATCCTCTTCAAGACATAAATGCAAACAAAAAAAAAAAAAAAACCCTAAATCATTCTTCTTTATTTTTTTTATGTGTTTACTGTTATGCGGTTGTTGTATCTTCTTAGTTGTATCTTGGGATTTTATGATTGCATCGGGTGGTTGATGAGATTCGCATTTTACCTCTAAAAGGATAGATTGAACCGATCACTTAAAATAACAATTTCTTATTTTTCCCTTGCCCCTCCAACCTCGCGTCTTCTTCTTCTTCTTCTTCTTCTTCTTTTTATTTTATTTTTTTTTCTAATTAAAAAAATCAACATATTAGTACTTTTAGTGCCCAGGTGGTGTTGGGATATACTGATAATTTGTAGATTGGGATTTTCCAGGTTGATTTTGATATTTGTTTTGTATGATAGAAACATAAGCTTTTTTTTTTTTTAATGAAAAATTAGTACAATTTGGTGGAATAAATATCATTGTCAAGTATCAAATTTGTTTATCGTTCAATAATTCAACTCTATTATATTGTAACAAAATTTATTAATTGTTATTCAATGTTGCATAAAGATTATTTTCCAGATTTGATTTTTGGCTCTATTTACTTTCGGTTCCCATTTTTTTCAAAATTTTTCATTGATTAATTTTTTTTTTTCTAAATTTAATTTTTTTTTCATTTAAAACCTAAATTGCATAGATTTTTTTTTCCAATTTCAAACCTTTTTTTTTTGCTTTTTAAATACTTAATTAATAATTGATTACATTTTATAAATAGGTGAAAGAGTACGAATATTAAAAATACATGTTTTTTTTTTAAAGTATTTTTAATGAAATTATTTATAATTGAAACTAATTTTTACTAAAATTTATTTTTAAAACTAAAGAAAATAACTTTAGAATTTTTTTTATTAAAATTTCATGTCAACAAAATAAAAAATTTTTATATTCTACGTTATATTTACGAGCAAAATATGCATGTCAGCAAAATCAATCAGTATAAATAACAATCACATTTGCAGGTGTTAACCATTATCCTCAATTTGTTCTCAATATGAAGTACAAGGATGAGATTCCTCCAAATTTAAGTAGAGGGACTAATGTGCTCTTTATGATATTACAAGGACTTTTGAAGTACTTTAATTTATCTAAATTTGCTATTTAATTATGTTGTTATAAAATGTTGAAAATTTATCTTTTACATAAGAATCGAACCTTAACTTATTAAATTTAGATTTTTTTTTTTTATGATTTAGATATTCGGAGGATAATATTATTCAATTCGAATTTGGATAACAAGCGAATTCAAATTTTAAAGTAGTTTTGTAAATCAGATATTACAAAAATTATATATATCCGATCCGCTGTCATCTCTAACTCATATTATTTACCCAAGTGAATTAACTTGTTATTTTCTGTTTGCCAAATTAAAAAATATTTGTTTGCTTTTCTCTTTCTTTCTTTCTTTCTTTCTTTCTCGAAGCATTCATATTTCCATTTCAAATCCACCGTAATTAGCTATCTCTTTGGATTATTTGGTTAAAAATTAACTTATGAATTTTAAAAAATTTTAATTTTCTTTATCTTTTATGTTTACCTCCAGGTAGTTAGCATCGTATCAATAGGCATACCTTTTTGTTTTGGTATCGATTTATTTTGATATACCGTTCAAGATTTATCAATATTTTTTAACTATTTTTCATATATATGTTTATAACATGTTTCAAGTTCTTTAATAAAATATATGCTATATAAATATGCAACATAAATATAAATTTTAAAATTATGAATATTTAACATAAAATAATTTAATTATAAAATAAATAAGTATAAAAATATTTTAAAATGGAGTAAATTATTATTAATTGGGTTTGATAAGCTAATTAATCAAAATATTTTATTTTAAATGTAATTATAAAAAAATAAAAATGTTCAAGACATAAAAAAATTATGCCTGAGTTAAAAATCCAATAAATGAAATAAAAAAATCAAAATATTTGTACCGACTAATATGTATCGATACAAGCCGATGCGATAAGTACGAATCGATAAACCAAAATACTATGCTATTGGCACCTTTTCGTTTTACCTTAAAACTGATATACCGACTGTACCGTCAACACTGATACCCGATTACACTAGCTTGGCCCCCTAGAAAAAAACTTGCCTAGTTAGTACTAGAGATCAAATTGGTGCATTTTTTTGTAAATAGTTTGTAATAGAGCTTCAATAACTTCCATCTTAATGAATTTATTCTCATCAATCTCCATGGGTTGTTGACTCTTTTTTTTGCAACATTGCATGTAAACTGCAATTCGAGTGTGATGTTGTTAAACTATCTTGGTCAAGTCATCGTCAGATAGTAGCGTGAACTAGTGCTTTGTTGCGCGTTGTTGCAACTTTCAATTACGGCTTAACTCCATTGCCAGTATAGGCTGAAGCAGATGAGCAGAAAAGGGAAGAGGATCAAAGAGTTGTAAAGGCCATTAAATCATTGTTTGATCTTGATGAGAAAAAAAAGTCAGGGAAAGTGTTCCCAAAGGCTTACTTAAAAGTTGGCCAACAAAGTCATGAAAACACTGTGGTGAATCCCTTGTCGCAACGTGGCCTGGATATGAATCCTAACCAAGCCGACTTAAATGGCCTTCGCTCCTATACTTGTTAAATTTATCACTACTTTATATTCTCTTATTTCTATAGGCTATATCATTATTGACATTTTCTTATTTTGGGATCGGGTGATCGAGATAAATCGCTTACTCGACTTAACCTTAAATAGTCATTATGAAATGACTATTTATTTGGAGTCGCCAATAAGCTATTTGAGCTAGGTGAAATTAGTCACCTATCGAAGTTTGTATTTTAAAGGTTACGAAACCCTAGAATACAAACTCCAAGGCCTGCAATCATACCAAAGATCATATAAAAGGGTCTGGGAGTCAGTTACAATCACAAGTAAGGATTGACCCTCTCGTGATGCCTAAAAATCGGTACCTTATTAATTACGTGTTAACTTGAATCTCAATTTTTATTCGATTTCAACATATGGCATTTAATTATAGATTCCCAAAATAATAATTTTTAAAACAAATTTATTATTCCGTGTTAGGAAGATCTGGTTTTCAGAATTTTGGAATCACAAGATTATTCGTACCCTCCCCGGGAACCAAGTGGACACGAATTCTCTATCCTATCCCGCTGGAGAACCATGTGAAATACGAAAGGTTTTGCCTTTTTTTCTTTTTGAAATCGAAAAATCCTGACTTCCTATTTGAAAAGGGTATCTTACTATTAAAATAATTCGTAAAATTTTTGACATATTCTGGCAGGAATCCTAATCATTAATTTAATTAGAAGATATTACCTTATTTATAAAAACAATTTTATTACTAAAAATACGGACTTTATGACCTAGAAATGACCTGATATGATGAACCTACTCTTAATGTGTACTTTTGACATGAAAATATCTTTGTAATTACATAGGACTTGGTTCTAATGCAAAAATTATCAAAGTGCCCTTAGGGTATACCTTCGACATGAAAGTATCCCGATAACCTTCAATGACATGAAAATGGTTATGGAAGGTTGAACCTATCCTAAATGCACATCTTTAGCATAAAAGCACCCAATGACAACCTAAGACTCAGTTCTAATGAAATTACCAAAATGCCCTTAAGGTATACCTTCGACATGAAAGTATCTCGGTAATCCTAAAAGACATGAAATGATTGTGGAAGGTTGAACCTATCCTAAATGCACATCTTTGGCATAAAAGCATCCTAATGACTACCTAGGACTCGATTCTAGTGAAATTACCAAAATACCCCTAGGGTATACCTTTGACATGAAAGTATCCTGATAACCCTAATGGATCTTAAACTGACCTTAAAAGGCTAAACCAATACAAAAGTATTCACCTTTGGCGTAAAAGCATCTTAGTAAGCAAAATTACTATAATGCCCCTAGGGTATACTTTCGACATGAAAGTATCCTAGTAACCTTAATGGAACTTAAAATGACCTTGGAAAACTAATCCAATCCTAAATATTCACCTTTGGCATAAAAGCATCTCGAGTAAAATTACCAAAATGTCCCTAGGATATACCTTCGACATGAAAGTATTCCAATAAACTTAAAGGACATAAAAATAACCTTGGAAAACTAATCTAATCCTGAAATATTCACCATTGGCGTAAAAGCATCCTAGTGACCAAATTATGAAAATGCCCTTAGGGTATACCTTCGACATGAAAGTATCTCGGTAATGAACCTTAAAATGACCTTGGAAAACAAATCCAATGCAAAATATTCACCTTTGGAATAAAAGCGTCATGATGAGCAAAATTACTAAAACGCCTCTAGGGTATATCTTCGACATTAAAGTACCCTGGTAACCCTAATGGACCTTAAAATGACCTTAGAAGGCTAAATGAATCCTAAACATTCACCTTTGGCATATAAGCATCCTATGAAAAAAAGTTATGAAAATGCCCCTAGGGTATACCTTCGACATGAAAGTATTTCGGTACCCCTAATGGGCTCTAAAATGACCTTGGAAGGCCGAATAAATCCTAAACATTCACTTTTGGCATAAAAGCATCCCGATGAGAAAAATTATTAAATACCCCCAGGTATACCTTCGACATGAAAGTATCCCAATACCCCTAATAGACACTAAAATGACCTCAAGCGTTTGAATGAATCCTAAACTTACCTTTGGCATAAAAGCATCCCAATGAGAAAAATTACGAAAATGCTCTTAGGGTATACCTTCGACATAAAGTATCCTGGTATCCCTAATGGACACTAAAATGCTGAGAACTAGATGAACCTATCCTAAATATAAACCTTTGGCATAAAAGCATCCCAGTTACTATCTAGGACTCGATTTTAGAAAAATTACCAAAATACCCCTAGGGTATACTTTCGATGTGAAAGTATCTCGGTAACCCTAATGGACCTTAAAATAAGCTTAGAAGGCTAAACCAATCTTAAAATATTCATCTTTTGTGTAAAAGTGTCTTGACAAACAAAATTACCAAAATGCCCCTAAATTTTTTAAAATTACATTTCATATCCTTCGGAAGACCGAACAAATACGAAAAGTTTTAAAAATTTCTATATCCCTACGAAAGGCCATAGAAATAATAAAAATCTTTAAAACTGGTAAAATATCAATATTACCCCCTAAATATGAAAATTTGCTATTTAGTCCCTAACTTTTCTAAATTTTCATTTTAATCCCTACATAATAAAATAATCTAAAAATTATATAAGAATCATATGAAATTATGCATGAAAATATAGCCAACATATCAACAAAGATTCAGCCAAACACCTTGGCCTTAAAACAAAATTTATTTTACATTTTGTAAAGTAATCACTAAACTTTTCTAATTTTGCATTGAAGTCCCTACATGAAAAAGAAAAAAACATCACATGACATCACAAAAAATCATCAAATCAGCCAAGAATTAACCCAAAAATCATGAAAAAAAAATACATGAAGGTTCGGCCAAGCACTTTTGGCCATAAAATATGATTTTTGCATATTTTGTAATTTACTCTTTAAACTTTCTAAAATTGCAAAATGGCCCCTAGAATGTTAAAATCACCTAAAACATGTTCCAAAACACACAAAATCAGTTTTCTAACAGCTCATGAAACTCTAGACTAAACCAAAAGTAGCACAAAATAAGTTTACGTATTTTACAATTTAATACCTATATTTTCTAGTATTATAAAATAGCCTAAAAAAGTAAGAAAACATAAAATTATCACCAAGAAATGAGCACAAAATCATCACCAAATCAGCTTACCAGATTCAGCCAAACTAAGAAACATAAAATATAACCATGTTTTGATATATAGAATACTGAAAATGAACATAAATAATTACTACCAAGCTTAAATAAAAATAAAATCACAAAAATAAATATACAAAAAGTATTTAACAACATATTATCATACAAACATCAAGAAAAGAACAACACAAACACCTATACAACAAAATCAAGATCACAACAACAACAAATATATATAAAAAATCAAAGTACAACTAATAAAAAAAGAATAACAACAAATATATAGAAAATAGATCATTGTCAACATGTTTAGCCTTTCAACATGGATGAAATCCATGAGCTTCAACATGTTTTTAACTCATAAAAATGAAGAAAAATGATGGAAATAAGCAAAAATTACAAAATCTCTACATGAAGCTACCTTGAAAGGCAAAATGGCTAAATTTGGCCATGAAAATCCTTAGCAATTTGTGAGGAGTTATTCCATGATTTTTCTAGGTGGGAGGGACGACAAGAAGTTTTTTTTTTTTTTAATCCATTTTGCTGTTGGCTTTTTTCATCTTTTTTTTTCTTTCTTTCTTTCTTTTTTGATTTGTTTTTTATTTTATTCATTAATTTGCATCAAAAGTTGAAATGCATTAATTTAATTTGCAATTAGTGGTCATTTACAAATATATTATCATGATTGCATTGATAACATCATTAATTGGTAATTAAAAACCAACTAAGTTGGTTAGTGAGATCTTGGATATCAACTAGACTAGTTTGTATGAAACTAGTAAAAAATAACCACTAATTAAAATAAAATTAAAATAATGATAATAAATATAAAATAAAAAAATAATGATCATAAACAAAATTTGGAAATGAAATAATGAAAAAAAACTGATTGAAACTTCAAAACTCGTAAAATTATACGAGAAAAATCTTTTCAGATAAAAATTAATATATATAAAAAAATTCAAAACTCATCTAATTACTTAAATTTTCAAAAACTGAATTAATTTGAATTAAATAATAATATTTGAAACATTTTAAAAATTATAAACTAAAAAAATATCTCACAAGAAAAATTTAGAGTCAAAAACCTGTATTTCAAAAGCAAGAAAATTATGAAAGAAAATGAAAATAAAATTAAATGAAATGGGTTTCTCAAAACTGATTTAACATGAATTAAAAATAATACTATTTGAAGAATTTAAAAAATTAAAAACTTGAAAAAGTCCCATCGAAAAAAATTTAAGGAATAGAAAACTCCATATATTAGAAACATGAGAAATTCTAAAAAAGTGCAAGACTTATAAAATAAAATAAATTTTTTAAAACTGATTTAATATGAATTTAATGAAGATATTTCAAGAATTTTAAAAAATTGTAAACTTGGAAAAATCCCCCAAAAAAATTTATGGAATAGAAAACTTCGTATATTGAAAACAGAAAAAACTTCAAAAGAAGATACAAAATTTATAAAATAAGTTTTGTAAAATTGATTTAATATGAATTAAACAATAATATTTGAAGAATTCTAAAAACATAAACTTAGAAAAATCTTCCCAAAAAATTTAATGGAGTAAAAAACTCTGTATTTCTAAAACGGAAAAATTTCTAAAATTCATAACAAATAAATCAATTTTTTTTAAAAAAAAAAACTGATTTAATGGTAGTTGAATATGAATATTTAAAGAATTTTAAAATTCAAAACTAGAGAAAATTACACAAAAAATTTTACAGATAACAAAAAGTTCGTATTCTAGTATCAAGAAAATTTCCAAACAATACATTAAAATTATATAAAATGAATTAACAAAACATATTGTTCAAAGTATTAATTTATAAAATGGTAAAGATGAAAATTCGAAATTCTAAATAATTTTATCAGAAAAAATTTCATGAGTACAATACTTGCGATACCGTGAAAAAATTCAAAATTAATTAAAAGAATAAGCAACTTGCCACCTTGTGGTATAAAATGCCAACATGAATTTTTCCTTGAATATTTATAATTTTTTGTAGCGCATATCAACATAAATATCACACAGATATCGGTAAAAATACACGAAGGTCAATTTCCTAAATTTAACGAAAAATTCTCAAAAAATTTCTAAAAATGAAAATTTGACTATGATATCATCCGCAAAAATAGATTTTTAAAATTTGAAAAGAAATTATTAAAAAATAATTTTTTCTTAAATATTTTTTTTGTATATCCGAAATTAAATATCAAAATATGACTTTTTTTTGTTACATTAACTTACACTGTTTAAATTATAACTAAAAAAGTCTTGAAAATATCTTGTTTCTCAAAAAAAGATCGTTTTCAATGAGGATGGCCATCAAGTTCTCGTCTTGGATATTCAGGATTATTAAAAAAAAAAATCCGAACAAAATTAGGTTTCTACATCCCTGAGGGAGGATCTAAAGGATGCCGTTAAAATTTAGACGAACCGAAGATTTTGCAAAAGAATCAACTCGAGACTAGTTGAGCAATTGGAGGGGACAAGAAAAGGTGGCTTGTGAGGGATGCATCTTAGTATATGTCTAACACGATCTTTTTTAAAGTTTTTTTTTAGAGGATCATACTTTAATGCACATATTCGAATATATAGCAAATATAGATATCTAATACAAGTACTTAGATCATATGCTCCTATCAATGGCCAACTCATTCGAAAGAAACAGATTATGTTTGGTGGACATCGTTGGTATCTGCGGTTCGGTCTTTGACCAAATTCTACTCGAGGCAGGCCCGTCTGCTCCATTACCACAAGAGATTAAGACTGAAGAATTGAATAATTTAAGCACAGCTGTAAGAGTTTTTGTAGAGCAGGAGAATGCTGGAGATGATGCACATATAATGTTGGTTGTTTACGTCTGATTTATTCATTTCATAGGAAATTGCTTTTTTATACACCACAACAAACTGAATAGGTTTTCGATTCTCAATTGAATCAATCCGACTAGTTGGTCTGATTTTTTCAGCATTCAAACTCTCAACCAGAGCGTAAATCTAGCTATCAACAAATTGGTCCTTGGATCTAAACAACAAAGTCGAAAATCCTGAGTCAAAGTCAGGGCCCCAGGCCAGAATAACATCAGTTCAGTGCAAATTACTCTATGACAAAGCATAGTTCATCATCATGACATACAAATATGTAGGGTTCCCATTAACATACATTGCAATTTGGAATGCATTTTAATGTTCAAGTATAAAGAGGCAAACCCAAAAAAAAAAAGCAACTCTTTTGAACCTTAAATCTTTTTATTTCTCAAATGCACATCACCAGAATAGTACAGGCTTTCAAACTAAAATAAACATCAAGGAAATATCAAGATCGTGAAAGAACCCCTTTTGAGCTGCAAAGAAGAACAAATGTTTCACTACTTTAGAAGAATGGCAGCACATATGAAACATGCAGTGATATGTCAATATGAAATTATAAATAAATTAAAGAAAACCAAGGAAACAATTTCTATGTTACTCGGACTCAAATATGATTTCGGGCATGCTATGTTCAAATTTTCCAAGATTTACATGTATTTGGAAGGTTTTTGGAGAATCATATCCCCATATCAATATCCAAACACGTGTCCAACACGGATGTAGTGCCGGACACGAGTACATAGGATCAGTTAATCAAGAAATTTACTTTTAAAATCAAATGAAAGTATGCCTTTCATAATTAGTATAACAAAAACCAATGCAACATAACTCTTTTAACAATTGAAAGGTCTCAAAATCTACTTGAGGCAAAAAAATGTGTTATGAGGGAAAAAGATTTGAATTTAAGTGATCAAAATTGATGCAAAATATTAATTCAACAGCACAGCAACAAACCTTGGTATAGTCCCAAGGCGACGTGGATCAAACTCCGTTGCCTGCCTAAGGGCCCTAGCAAAAGCCTTAAAGGTTGCCTCAATAATATGATGTGAATTTTTTCCCGCAAGCTGTGAATAGCCAATTTGAAATATTGTATCAAAAAACCTAGTAGTAAACATGAAAAGCAAGATAACTAAAAGCTTTACGGCTGATTTTGATAAGCAAACATATGTTTTTAAGCTCAATTACTTATAAAAGCTTTTAAAAGTACTATAAAAGGGCAACCAATGTGCTGAAAAGAAGGGTGGTTTAATATTAACAAATAAAATTTAGGAATGTCTAAGTATAACTACCTGCCGTATGTGTAGTGTCATGCCAGACGTATTGACCAAAGACTGGAAAAAATGCTCCACCAACTGTAAATATTAGATATTAAAAATGTGCCGGTGAAATTCAGTATAAATATGTTTCAAAAGAAGCCAGTATGAAGGAAGCCAACCACTTAAGAAAGCAAAATAAAATGTTGGAACCCGGTTGACAAGTTTCCCCCATAGACAACAAAAAAGACATTGTTGAACCACAAGAACAAAAACAAAGTTGATTACCTGAGTGTCATATGTCCCAACTCTTGCAGTGGGAATGTTTAAATCATAACTTAAATGCGGTCGGCCAGATAAATCCTAGGACAAAACAATATAAAATTTAGCATATTTATGAATTTGAACATTTACTAGGAAACATGGTTTCGTAAAAATTACATTCACATAAAGTAAATTCAATAATATTTCATAGAATCATCATCATGACACAGTATAAGGTTTGAGGATTAACTTGTTTTTCTGCAGAGTTTTCTACGGAAAACTAGCAGTTTCAAGAAATTATTCAAGCACTGCATCCTATACAGCTCGTTATCAGGAAATATTTTGGAATCAAAATAACAAATTGATGATTCCAGGTTTGAAGTAGTAACCACAAAATCATGCTTAAGAAATAACCATGCATGTCATACCAGTGAAACATGTATTAATGCTTCATCGAGAGGAGCTGAAAAATCACCAAACCGGTTAATCCCTTTCCTGTCACCAAGTGACTGAAGCAATGCCTGAAGAAGACAGATAACTCATTAATTCTCCAATAAATGCAAATCCAAATGTTGAACTGCAGACATAAAACCAGTACGTGACATCCACATGCAGATAAACTAATACGCTAATTTGATGACAACATTTACAAACATAAGTAATAAATAGAAAAAGCTTCAATACTCAAATTAATACGAATATAGGTGATTTCCAGTGGTAATTGGGTCAGAGGAGGAAGCACTTGAAGCCAAGACCTTTTAAGAGTTAAGGTGAACCACGATGTAATATCATTAAATTCGTTCTTCCTGGATAAATTCAGTAATAAAATTCATGTAAATTATAGAAATTAATAGAAAAAAGAAATAAAACCACCGTTCCAAGAGCAAGAGCAACATCTTCGTTGGTGTGATGATCATCAATATGAATGTCTCCAGTCGCCTTGACGTGCACATCGAACAACCCATGAGACGCTAGTTGCTAAAGATTAAAAGCCACAAAAAAATCAATTAGCAGCTCAGTAGAACAACAAATTCACACAGAAAAAAGAGGAAAATAAAGAAGCATACATCCAGCATATGATCAAGAAAGGGAATACTAGTAGTAGAGTTAGAAACTCCAGTGCCATCCAAGTTTATCTTAACCCACACATTCGTCTCTTTCGTCACCCTCTCCACTTCTCCAATCCGACCTAACCCCCCAAAAAAAAAGTTAAACCCAAGATAAAAATGATAAGATAAATTAAAAACAATGATCTTTAGGGTATTTGGGGTTTGGATTTTGTTTACCTGGGCCGGCTGAAGGGTAAGTTGGGGAAGGAGAGCCATTGTTTTGGGGAAGAGAGGAACAAGAAAGTGGTGCCCGGGAATTGTTATACATTTGTTTCAAAGAGAAAGAGAAGAGTGAGTGTTGGAGAGGAAGATGAGGGATTGAGGTAAGCCTATGAGAAATTCTAAGATTGGATTTTAGTAGCGAAGTTGCGGCGGCGGCGGCTGTAGAGGTGGAGCTGCTCAGGAAGCGAGAAGGAATTGAAAGCTCCATTTGTGGATGCTTTGAGAGGAAGTGGAAAAGAAAGAAAACACAAACAGACGGATGCCCCCGGCGAAAACAAACACGACGTCGTTAATCATGTTTTTTACGTTTCAGTAGACGTAGCGAAGTATAAGCGATAAATAAAAAAATCGAACCGGTAATCTTTGGATCACCAGTTTTAACAAAAAATATTCAGTTTTAAAATAATTAAATATTAAGTATATTATTTTGATATTAAATAAATATTAAATAAAATATTTATTTAATAAAAATATAGATTTGACTTAATGATATAATTTTTAATATATAACTAAAAGTTAAAAATTTAAATCTCATCTTTTATTAAAAAATAAGGATAACAAAATATGATTTTTTATCGATCTTTTATCAATTTTTTTTAATAATTAAATTGATTTTTTATTGGTTCATCGTATCCTTGGTTCATTGATATATTCTAAATTGAACAGGCCACTGATTCTAAATTCAATTAATCCAATCAAACTGATCAAATTCAATTTTTTAACATTGAATTTTAATCATCCCAGGAAACCATTTGGATCAATTTGAGACTAAAACCAATTTGATCCTAAAAATTGAAGAAAGTTAAAAAAATAAAAAAAAATAACTAAAGAATTATATTTGATGCAATAGAGTGGGACTAGAGCAGATATTGCAAAATCCATTTTAGCCTTTATTTTTTTTCCATATATTTTGTTTCATTTTTCACCTTGTACATAGCAGACGTTAGAGGTTCTATACCACCACTACCTTCATAGATTAAAGTTACATCCATTTCATCCTATCCCACCTCGCCATCCCATAATTTATAGTTGTTTCTAATTCTTTCAAATAACAAACTCAACAATAAGCATAAATTATATATAAAATATAACAATAAATCTTAGATAATTAATTTCATCATCTCAAACTTAACAAAATATTTAACTATAAAATGGTAATTTTATAAACGAGATGGGGTAGGCAGCTACCAGAATCACTCCATCCATGCTTTTTTTTTAAAAAAAAAAAAAATTGCTTGACTTCGCCTCTATTTTTTCAAAAAAAAAAAAAAACTCTTTCCATTCGAAACTAATCGGTTAGAAATTTATTGGACAATTTGAATATTACTATTGTAGTAATGTCAGTAAAAGTCCTTTTCAGTCTCATACTAATATCAAGAAAATAATTTAATCTTTATACCATTAAACTGTGATTTTTATCCTTATATTTTTTAAATTAAAGCAAAGTAGTAAAATGACTATAAGTGTTAAACAAAAACGGTCAAAATACTAGTTTAAAGTCCTTTTCTAGTCGTTCTACTATAGTTCAAAACATAATTTAGTCCCTATAGTATCAAACTAAGTAATTTTATACGTATATGTTTGAAAAATAGAGAAAATAAAGAAAAATTTTAACAGTGTTAAATGTAAATGTTAGAAAGCTGACGTGGCTTTATAAATGCTAACAAGTCAAACATTGATGTGTAATTTTAAATGTCATACTAGACACCTAACCCAAAACCTGAAAGGCTAATATTTTCTTTACCTAAATCCTTCCTTATACTATTTTTCACCCCTAAATTCACATAAACCCTAAACAAGTATCTAAATATTTACCTTAAATTCTCTTACCCCAAATAGAATCCCAAATTGGACAAAATGTAATTTTAATTCTTTCTCCTATTGTTCTTCCACTCTTATATTTCCCTACTTTTCTCACCACCATCATTGATTTTCTTCCAATTTTGTCAATCTTAGTATTCCACTTTCTCTCTCCCCAAACAAAGAGAAAAAAATGATAAAGCAAAGGGCTTTTTTTTTGGGGGGGGGGGCGCATTAGACATTAATCAAAGTATGTTAGTGGAAAGCTTTTAGCTTTTTTGGATTTTAAATTGCTACTACTTACAAATAAATATAGATTGCAGTAAAAAAGCAAGAGAAAAAAGAAAAAAATAAAAATAATAAGAATAAGAAAAAAATTGAATATGAATTTTCTTAAGAAAAAAATTAATTCTCAAGAAAAAAATTAAGGCTACTAAAATATCGGTAAGGATTTTAATAAATGGGGAATAACTTATTAGAAAAAGAAAAAGGAAACATGGTGGACAACGGAGGGATTAAGTTTAGGGTAAGGGATTTAGTTAAGGATTCTATAAAGTAAAGATTAATTTTGTGCATAGGGTTTTGGGTTAGGTTTCTAGTATGACTTTTAAAATTATGCATCAGCATTTTACATGTCAACTTTTTAATAGTTTTCTTCTAACATTGTTAAAAATTTTCCTTATTTGCTCTACTTTTAAACACACAAAGATCAAATTACTTAGTTTAATATTATAAGAACTAAATTGCATTTTGAGCTATAGTAAAGGGATTGGAAAAGGACTTTAACTTGACGGTTTTTGTTTAACACTGTTAGCCATTTAACTACTTTGATCCAATTTCAATAGTACAAAGATAAAAGTACTCAATTTAATATTATAAAGACTAAATTACTCTCTTAACTATAATACAGTGACTATCAAAAGAATTTCACCAATCCTTGTACTAACAAGAGTTATTAGAAAAGAAAAAGAAAAAATGATAGAGGCAAACTAATTAATGCCGAAAATCCCTGTACTAGCTCAAAATTTGAGATAGTTTCCCAATTATAATTTATGTACTTGAATCCTCTTACAATATTAATTTAAAAATTTCGATCCAATTGACAATGATGTCATTTTTCTTTCTTTAAAAATGCTGATGTGGCTTACTAACTTTAAAGATTGAATGGTGCTATTAGTCTTTGTACTTTATGCCAAAATACATATTTAATCCTATAATGATTTTGAAATTTTTTTATTTTTGTATTTTTCTAGATATCAAATTCTATTCAATTTTAAAAAGACAAAAAATGATTAAATATACACATTATAAGAAACTTGATTATATTTATATTAATATTTAAAATAATAATTTTAGTATAATATTATTTTATTAATATAAATATTAAAAAGAGTAATATTATTAGCAAAATATTAAAAATAGTTATACTAGTACAATAGTGATATTTTAGTTGATTTATAAGTTAAACAATAATAATAAAAAAATCAACTAAACCCCAAATACTAAACAAAAGCATAACTTCAAAGATAAAATTAACACCAAAGCTATACGAAAATTTGATTAAATTTTAAAATTTTAAAAATAAGCTAGGTAGTCACATGAAATTAAATTTTACTTTATAATATCTTAAATATTAAAAATGGATTCAGTTTTAAGGCTCCATCTGTGTTGAAGAAAAAGGCTTTTAGAAAATAATTTCCATTTTTCTAATATTTAATTAATAAAAATTTGACTAGTTAATTGAACCGATTTATTAAAGTAGTGAATTTAATTATACTTGAACCATATTTTGGGCATAATTGTTTTGCTCTAACTTAACTTATAAGACGTGATATATTATTATATTAATAAAAGACTACTTTATTTAATCTTAATTACAAACATTTTAAAATTTTAAAATAAAAAGTCTTTAATATTTTCATTTTAAATATTTCATCAATATCATTAAACAAAAATAGTTTTATATTTTAATAATAAATTAGTAATATAAAAATATAATAAATTTTATTAATAATATATATTTATAAAAATATAATTATTTTAATTTTTTAATATTGTGAATATTTTGAACCATTTCTTATTATTTTTAAGATTAAATCGAAATTTGAAAGTTTAAAGAATAGCTACACAAAAAATTTTCAAAATCATTGTAGAGGACTAAACTTGCATTTTGGCATAAGTATATTTATGCTAATAGCATTATTTAACCTCCAAGTTAGTAAGCCACACAGCAAGTGAACATCCAAGTCTCCATTTTTAACAGAAGAAAATTACCCTATTTTGGATCAAAATTTTTAAATCAAAATAGTAAAAGGGATTAATTTACATAAATCATAGTAGAACTAAATCTCGAAATTTTAGCTAGTATAAGAACTGCAGCATAATTTGTCCAGACAAAGTTGAAGACTTGAATTAAAAAAAGAACCCTTATGTGGTTTTAATAAAAATCACTTAACCCCTTGTGCTTTTTAAATTCTTAATAAAAATCACCTAACCCCTTGTGCTTTTTAAATTTTTACTTACCTCCTTGTGGTTTTATTCTGTCCAAAAAGTGCTTAATGCTATTTAAAATTTGCATGAAATGTTTGCTCTTGTAAATCTTAGCAATACTTGTTTAAAGTGCTAAAAGTAAAACGAATAATTTACTGTGTTAAGCATATTTTGAACAGAATTGAAGTAAGGTAAATATTAATTTTTAAAGCACAAGGGACTTAAGTAATTTTCACTAAAACCATATGTTTTTTCTAAGCTTACCCAAAAAAAAAAAAAAAATTGAAACAAAAATCATTTGGTCCTTGAGCAATTTAAATATGAGATAACTCAAAATTGAAAGTTTTGAACTCAAAATAAAAAGTATATAACAATCTAATCCAACAGGCTTATTCATGAGTCAGACTCATACAAAGTATTAAAACATTATATGCTTACCTAAGCTTGACTCGATCCAAAATATAGGTAAGTTTTTTTGTCCTAGCCCGTCCATATTTATAAATAGATAGTCTAAGCTCATTTATGCCCGTCCATATTATATTTTTTATTTTTTAAATATATATTTTAATTTAATTTTTAATAATATGTTATGAATTTCATTATAAAAATATTCAACAAGTTAAAAATTAGTAGAATAAAATTATAAATATTATTATAAAAATAAAATTTGTAACTAAAAAAATTATTTCGAGCCAAGCCCTAGCTTAAAATTTTTTGTCTAAGGCTTAATTCATTTTTTAAATGGGATTTATTTTTTGCCAAAGCCTATTTTTCAGGCCTAATATTTGTATCCAAATCTTTTTAAATATCAGGCGGGCCTTCAAATTTTGAGCAAGTAGCTCGGTGCTGAAAAGATCGAGATATAAGTCGAATCAATTAAAAAACTAAATTTTTAACTCGAATAATTATTGTGCAATTAACCCAATATTGATCTATACCAAAATAGATTAAATTTGAAATGGCCAAAATCCTAAAAGTCAAAAACCAAAATTACCTTATTTCATATCTATATCTATATTTAAAATTATTTGAACTCAAAATAATTGGAACTAAATCTCTCGTATGTATCCAAATTTATCAAATTCCCATTTTTTAGGGCTAGGCTTGAACATTTTAGCCACATCAACGAAGTAATAAAAAAGAAAAATAATTTTAAAAACAGCAAAAAGAAGGGTTATGAATTAAAAGGAGAGTAATATTAAAGAGGATGAAAAAAAGTTCCAATGTGAAATTTTAAAATTTTACTTTTAAAACTACATTTTTTATCAACCAAAAATAGTTATATTATTAACACAAATATCATCAATTGTCGAAACTAAAATTAAATTTATCAATATATTATTACTTTATTAAATTTTATTACTAAACTTTAATTTTATTAAAATTTATGATTATATTTCTAATTTTTTATTGTTGGATAAACGTGAAAATATTGAAATATTTCATGAAGTATTCTATTAATTCAAATGGTTGACTTTATAAGTAATATTTAATTTATTCTCAATTCAAATTTAATTTAAAAAATTAATAAATCAATCAAATTTCTAATAACTATTATAGTAAATTGTTAACTTTTGACCTTTCTATCTTTTTCGCTTAATAAAATTTGAAGCTTAAAAATCAAGAGAAAAATATAAAATGATAAAATGAAAATAATGGCAAACGAAAAAAAAAAAATCATTTTCCAAAACCTATGCATTCTAAAGTAATTTCTTAAGAAATGTCTATTTTCAACCCCTGTGCTTTAGATTATGTGACACTTAACCACATGTTCTTTTTTACTGACAATTATACCCTGGTAGACAACAAAAGGTAATGTTGTTAGATTGTGGCCTAGCTGATTGTTTTATACTATAATTACCCTTTTCACCTTATACATTTGTAATTAATCATTTACTCCTTCAGATTATCTCTCTTATAATTTCTCCCAAATATTTCCTAGTTTTCTCAGCTTCTAATTTCAAATATTTCAGCTTCTTCAACTAGAAATGTATTTGGATTTCTTGATTGAGTAATTGTGAGTAAAAATTTCTATGGATCTTCTTCCTTTTCATTTGTTTCTTGTGGTCAATATGATGGGAATTGTGATTGTGGAGATCTATCTCCATGTCAGATAGCCTAGATATGAATCGTGTTGGAAGAAAATTTTATGGAATTATAAGGTAAATTGTCAAATTCTTAAATTATTATTTGGTTGAAATCAAAGTTTTAGGAAATGGGTATTGATACGAGGGTTTTTTTGTAGTATGTTTTAAAATGTGAATTTTTTAAATAGGTTAATACACCAAGAACTCGTCAAAGTAAAAGAGAGATGTCACATCGAGCATGGAAGAAGATAGAAAAATCAAAACATGAAATTGAGAACATGAGATTGGAAATCCTCTAGGTACAACAATTGACCAAGTCTACACGTGAAAGGGAAAAAAACTAGAAGTAATGTCATGCCACTATCAAGGAAGAAAGAAATGATTTTGCAAAATGTGATTTTTTCCTTGGTAGCTAAGATTACACCAATGGTGATTTTCATAATAGTCAAGTAACATGTTTGTCATCTTGAAGTGGGTTGCAAATGAATGTTGTCATGGTGCATCTTGTAGTTGTAATGTTGCACTTAAGCTTTGCTTGATAGGGCGGGAAAAAATTGGAGAGATGAAAAATTGGAAGAGGAAAAAAGTGAGAAGATGGAAAACATATTTTTTTTTCTTTCGATTGCTGTGCTTGTAGAAAAGATGGAAAATTGAAAAAAATAATTTTCTTTCCTCTTATTACTTGGTACGATTAAAAAATAAGAAAAAAATAAAAATTATATTGTTTTACTATTATACCCATTGTAAATTAAGATAAAAATGCAAAATCTAAAAGATATGGATAATCTTGCAAATATACACACTTTACTCACATCACTCTCATTTTCTTTCTTTTTTTTTTTTTCAATTTGGAGTGATTTGTTTTTATTAATAAGTGTGAAAAATGATAATCTTTCTAATTTTCTTCCCTCTCACTTTTCTTTCTAATGAAGCACACTCAAGATTCATTTTATTTTCACTTTTCCACCGAAAGCACACTTTTAATTAGAGGTGGCAATTGGGCGGGTTCGAGACGGGTCATTTTGGGTTCATGTTTTTTTGGGTTCAGGCTGATTCGGGTTCGGGTTCTTTCGGGTTCGGGTCCATTTGAGTTCGGGCCAATTCGGGTTCGTTCCATTCGGGTTCGGGCCAATTCAGGTTCGGGCTAATCTGGGTTCGGGCCAATTCGGGTTCGGGTTCATGTCGGGTTTGAGTTTAAGTATAGTTTACATCAATTTTTTTATTTTATGTTAAATGTAATCACTTTTACGTAATTTTAAATTCTAAGCT
>JBBYHL010000022.1:15838772-15857974 GCA_038381835.1 Adansonia madagascariensis | reverse complement strand
ATTATATTTAAAATATAAATTATATTTTTAATATTTAATTAAATTATTAAAAGAATATTAAAATAAAATTCATTATTGAAGTTTTTTATTTATAAAAAATTATTTAATTATAATTTCTTCATATTTATTTTTAGCATTAAATTCGGGTTTGGGTTTTTTCGGGTTCGGATCATTTCGGGCTCGGGTCATTTCGGGTTAGGGCTATTTCGGGTTCGGGCCATTCGGGTTCAGGTTTTTTCGGGTTCGGGCTGTTGACATTTTGGTCAAATCGGGTTCAGTTCGGGTTCGGGCTTGAGTTTTTTCGGACGGGTTTATTTTGCCACCTGTACTTTTAATGTTATGAATGAAATTGCTTTAGATACTAAACTGAATTTGAACTTTGACATGTAGTTTACCAATATTTCATGAATCTATTGGTCATTTTAAGGACTTTTGCTCAAAAACCATAAAAATTTACACTTATAGAATGAATCTAGTATTTCCATACATTTAAAGCAACATCCATAATGCACTAAAACTTTGACAATATTAACATCAACATCAAATTCTAAATACATAACATCTATAATGTATTCAACTTGTCAAGTCTATCAATTACATCATTATATCAATTTTCAAAGAAAAAAGAGCCCCTAATCGGCTACATCGATAACTTTAGTGGTGACTGAAATCTTACAATGACAATAACACATAACTGTTTCATTGTATTGCCAATATACATTGAAGAGGTGCAAAAACAAAAACAAAGAAAAAAGACACATAATTTGCCTTGGTCTTCTAAACGCACGTGATATGCCAAAAAAATTTGTACGCAGTATGTTTTCACGTTTGCCTTCATCTTATAAGCCCATGTGATTTACCTCCTACCTGGTACATCTAAAAAGATTTAACAATCCTATTAAACGATGTATGTTAAATTGTTAACCTTGACATATTTATCATTAACCATGTGACTTATTACCTTAGGCTTTAAAAATCTTGGTGTACATGATGATGGGTTTTCGAATACAATTGAAGAATTTGTTCTTGGCTATACTAGTGCTTGTGTTGTAACAGGTACCGATACAAAAGTATGTTGGCTTCAAGTAGTTTGCACTAAGGTTGATATTGAACAAAATTTTACAGAGCTACTACAAACTATTCTTTTTTTATAAATGTTTTTTATCTCAGCAGGGGTTTCACCAATAATTAAACCCTTGCAACTACAAACATTATGGTCAAATTGCTTACAATTGTCACAAATGATCGGTCTACCAACTTTAAATAACTTAGGTGGTATTTTGGGTTCATCTAGTGCTCGTTTCCTCAACTTTTTAGGTTTATCCGGTACTTTTCAAATGATGGTTAGTTTTAATTCTAGAAACTTAGCATCACCAACATCATCTGAACCAAGCATGACTTTTATGAAATTTCATAAGTGTCCATGCACTTATCCCTAGTGAAGTACCAGTCTACATAATTATCTGGGCTCTCTCTACAAAAGTAAATGGGCAGGATTACATAAATCCATGGTATTCTTGTCAATTGCTAATCCCTATAACAACTTTTCTCGTTCAAGTCAACAATGAATGATTTTGAATTATTATGACTAAAAATTATTTTCCTTGCTTGTAAGGCACTAGCTTGAAAATCCTTGATTCATTCATGATCATCTTCACCCTTTTTTGAATAATTAGTGTCTGTAGACTAGTTGCACCTTCCATAATGGTTATTTTATAGTGAAACTTTTCATAATTCGTAATTTAATCCACTCTTAAGCAACTAATTATAGGCAGTTCATGAGCTTTGGTAATGTTTACATTAAAGCTCTCACTAATGTTGTTTATATTAATGTTAAACTTTGTATGATTCTGATATTGCGTTCTAGACTATACACATCATTCTAGCTTTTCCAAATAACGAACTGGCTTACCATTATCCAATTTTTCTAATTCCTTCAATACACTTCTAAAAATTGATGGTCGTGTGGTGGTAGAAGCTAAAAACAAAATTCTTGTGTTGTTCCCCTTTTCCATTACTTCTTGGAATTATCATAAAGATGTCTCAAGCAAAAGCTATGCTTAACATTTTATCAAAATGGATCGATGTTATGTATCATAATAAGTCAAAGTGCATGGGTGTTATGTGTCATAGTAAAGCACACAAAAGTGATATGTGTCATTGTAAAGCAAAATGTAAAGGTGTTATGTGTCATTACATTCAAACAACAATGATATTATGCAGCAAAATAAATTGAAAAGTCAAAGATGTTTACCTTTTGCATGTTTGACATAAAAACCAACTTGTTCCCATCCATCTCTCGCAAGTCATTTCTAAATGCTTTCAGAAACCATTTCTAATTATGCTTATCTTTAGCCTCAACTATAGTACATCTACTCATTCTATCTCTCCCTATGGCACTCAGAATGTGCCTGCCAAACTTGCCTTTTAGAAAACATTCATCAAGGTTGATTAATGGCCTAGAATGTTTCATAAAGCCCTGTTTAGTCTATCAAGGCACATGTACACTTGGGCAAACCTAAGGGATGGATGATGGATGTAACCATTAACTTCAATTGGTGGTTATGGCTCAACATGCACAGTGGCAGAATTGCCTGGATTTTTTTTATCATAAGGTACTAATATTTCCTTATCTCTTTAATTTGCTACTCTTATTTATTCTCAATCATTTTCAATGAAGCTTTCTGTGCCCTATACAAGCTTATATGATGAATTTCATAGTCAAAATCTCTCATAATTTTGTCTTGCAACCACACAACTATCTTTAGGTTTGTTCTAAATTTTTCTAAGTACTTAAATACTATCCAATCTAATGTCAACTCGTTGTTCTTATTCTCTCTTGGGCAAGTATATTATGGATTAAATGTTTCGATCTGTAATGTGGCTTTTCCACATATCAATGATGCATGCACTTTAAATGGATAAGTTGTTGGCTGCACCTTAATTGTTACTTGTCTTATTCTTTCAAAGTTCATAATCATAACCCTCTGGTATGCACTAATTCTTCAAGGCTACTCTAAACTGTCATGCATTAGCAAATTTCATCCCAACTACTAGTACAACCTATTACTAGTAGGATTAAATGAGGGGAATTTATTACCTCGTACATTGGCTTCATCGTTTGACCCATTTAAAGACTCTAGATCATTAACCTCCTCATAAACCTTATTGAAATAATTATCTATGTCAAATTCTACTCTATGATCTTTACCCCTATATGCTTTCGCCCTTTTATTTTAATAGCCCTTACCATCCCATTTAGCACTATTTACACCATTGTCCGCCTTATCTTTAGATTGTTTTTCTTTCACATTCCTTTGTTCCTTATCATCCTATTTAAAATCATTCATACTCTTTACCTCCTCATAACTAGATTAGGCAACATCCATATTCCCTCTTTCTTCATCATTCCATTCAAAACCATCTACACTCTCATGTTTCTAACTATCTAGTTCAACCTTATTTGCACCCTTATCCTCTTCATCACCAAAATCAGCCTCACCATCCAATTCAATCCCATCAACACCCTCCTTGTCACCAAATTTAGTAATAGGTTTTGGATGCTTTATGTGTAACAACTCCTCAATCATCTTTCATATTAGGGTTATCATCTATCTCAATTAGCTTTGATGCACCTTTGTCTCCCTTAATACTTGCACCCAAGTCACTTTCTTCTCATGTTGTCAATAAATAAATAGGTTGCACTAAAAATGGTTTAGATTCATAAAAAAAAGCAACCTTATAATTTTAATCATGATAAAGACTTTATACATTACAACTCTTTGCGTTCTTTAAAACTCTAACACTGTAGGCATATTATTGTCACTTCGAATTCTCAGAAAACCATTTTTAACCTAAAGCCAAATATGGAATAATACATTTTTAAACTTAGTGTTGTCACATTAACTTTCACAAATGCTGCAAGCAAACTATAATATGCAATGGTATCAATTTCAAAATTCTCTATAGGTTTTACATCTCCTACATACATTAAATTTGGAATTCAGGTTAAGTAACTCTAGTAAAACAAATTCATAATCAAAACTCTCAATTTCTTAAGAGAACCCATTGGAACCCTATAACAAAACAAGCACATTTCAATTAAAAATATTTCAAATGTAAAACCCTGTGGCATGTAAAACCAATTAATGTAAAGACCAAAATAAACCAAGTACACTAAACCCCCTACAATAATCAATTATTATCATTTTTGTTGTTAGAAAAAACTACAATAAACCTTAAATCAATGTTCCTTCCCTAAACCCATCAAATTTAATCAAACAAAAAATCTCACAGTATGATGATCTTGATATAATGGTAGAGAAAACGTCACCTTTGATGTGGTCCAATAATGAACCCAAGTGGCGAAATAGTCCTAGGCTTTGAAAACTCTACTAGTGGTTCTTCTGATTTGCAAATTTAGAGTTTGGTCTAAAAGAAAGAAAAAAAGTCAATAAAACAAAGGAAGAAAGATAACCTTAATAGACAAAAAGAGAAAAAACACCGAAGGTCGTAATAGTAAAGGTTTAATAGGGTAATGATAGTGATTTTCCACGAAAATATAATTGAGCTGACCTGTGAGAAATATAATAAACCCATAGGAGATATAAGTGTCATCACAGAGGTTTTCTATTAGTTGGGCAAAGCATATAGGTGAAAATTGACTTTTACCTAGTTTGTTTTAAGGGTCTCATTAATAGATGCCATAATTACCCTTTAACCATCAAAAGCTTTTCTTTTTAGAAAATTTTTTACATAAAATCAATTAACTCACAAAATTTTGAAAAAAAATTGCAATAATTGTACTTTTATTTTCATTTTGAAAACCTTAACCAATGCTTTGAGCTTTCCCTTGTTATAAATAAAAAGGGCAATAAAAAAATAATTTGATATTCTTATTTAATGTGTTTAAATTATTTTCATAATCTAATTCAAATATTTAATATTGAAAATGTTAAAACGCTTTATTTAAGTATTTGTATAATAATTATAAATAATATTTTTTTAGGTAATGAAAAAAAAGTTTATCATTTGTTCGTTTACTTATTTTAGTCAAACTTGTATAATCAAAGGTTATGTCTATCTTTTCAAGTTAGAAACTTAGGTTTTAAGATTTTGAATACTTACGTTACATTTGGTTTATTGGAATAGAATAGAGCTGTAATAGAATAGCTTTTCTGTGAGAATGGAAAAGAGCAGGAATATAATGGAATTACTACATGTAGTAGTTTGGTTCAATAGAATAGAATAGTATGAGATTTAAAACTTCTAAAGCAATTTCTTACCCGCTTATGGTCAGAGTAACTATTTATTGGGGGGCTTGGAATGACTATTCAGTGATTTCTCAGAATAAGGCTATAATAGACTATTCCATGGAATAGCCATTCTGTAAACCAACAGCCGTATTACTATAGTATGCTGGAATATGGCTGTAATAAGATTTCTATTACAATGAACCAAACACACTATTGTTTAAGCAGAGTTGTCAAGTGGAGGAGTTGTACAAATTTTTTCTTTTTGCTTTCCAACCTTGAATCGAACTCTTTTGAGTTTGACTCAAAAATCGAAATTATTATCCATAAATTAATAAAATTTTTATTATTAAATAATTATTTTGATCAATCTAAATTGAAAAAGACTATGTCCAAGCCTGACTCAAACAAATAAATTTACTAGACCAGGCAGATAACTTGATCAACAATCTAATTTTAAGTTTAGTTCACTTGGAATTTAGGTTGTTTAGAATTTGGATTTGATTTTTTTAATCAATAGCATAGATAGGGTGTGAAGATGTTTTAGGATCCGATCAAATTTATCATCATCCTAATATTAGAGGTGACAAAATAAATCGGACCTCGAAAACCTGCCCAAAAAACCTTTGTTTTGAACTCGATTGGACCAAAAAGTCAATGGCCTAAATTCGAGAAAACCTGAACCCGAAATGACTCGAACCTGAAAGAATCCAAACATGAAGGAACCCGAGCTCGAAAGAACCAAAACCCGAAAAACTCGAAGTTGAGCTTGGCCTGAACTCGAGTTTAATACTAAATATAAAAATGATAAAATTATAATTAAATAATTTTTTATAAAGTAAAAACTTTAATTATCAATTTTATTTTACTGTTTTTTTAATAATTTAATTTATATTTTATATACGAAAAAATAATAATTTGTTAAAAAGTAAATCATATCGTGAATTTTAAAAAATATTATTAATAAGGTATAATTTTTTAATTTAATTAGTTAAACTGATTGACTTTTGAGAGTTTTTATATGTTAATAGTAAAATTTTAAGTTTTCTAATATTATTTTTATTTTATTATTATGATTTAAAGTAATGATAATTAGGGTTTGATAATAGTATAACAAAGTAATAAGATAAATTAAAAAATATAAAAACCATAATAGATAATATCATATAAAAAAATCATATTAGACTTAGACTAACAACTAGACTTGCCCACGAGTCGAGCAACTAAGCTAGCTCGACCTAACACAATGTTTTTTAAATAAAATAATATATCTTTAATTAAATTTAATTATAAAAATATATATATTAATATAAAAGTAACTTTTTAATATTATAAACAATGATTCGAGCCTAAATAGGTAGGCCAAGTCAAATTCGAGCCTAAACTTAGAATTCAAAATTTTTTCGAACCACGACCGAGCCCATGAAACCAAACTAAAATTTTTTTCAGACTGGGTCGGGACAAATTTGAGCCTGAGCTTGAAATTCAAAATTATGTAAAAATGATTACATTTAACATAAATAAAAAAAATTATAAAACATATTTGAACCGAAACCCAATAAGACTCAAACTAAAACAAGCCTAAACTCAAATCGACTCGAATTCGAAAAAATTTAAACCCAAAATGACTCAATCTAAATCCGCTCGAACCCGCTTAATTGCAACATCTTCTAAATATGATGACCTGATTCACCTTAAGATGTATATATATATATATATATATATATCACCCACACACATGTATACATACATATTTCCATATTTAAAATTAAAAAAAAAAAAACAAAATTTAACCCAATAAATTCAGATAACCATTCAATATCTCTAGATTCAAATCATAATACATGTTCCCTTCATGCTCAAATGGCGATCTCACTTGAAGAAACAAATTTAATACTATCTTTAGATTCTTCAAAAAGTCTGCTAGTTTACGTAATTTAAACACCAATCCAATACAAAATTTAAGGTGAGATACAAATTTGAAATATCAGTGGGAGAAAAAAGTTAAGATCTTTTATAAAACTTTTGTTAATTACACAATAGACCCAAAAAGCTTTTAAGGATTTCAGTGGGGGCTGCTGCTGCCTCTATTGTAAGTAAATCCGACACTGATCACAGTTTACACACATACCATGCCCATCACAAGATTCAAAATGAAAATTCTTCATCGCGAAGATCCAATGCCTGATTTATTTTCCATACCTGATGCCTCAGGATTTGTACTTGTACAAGAGATTAAGGATTTCTCAGGGGGAAGCAGACTCCGCTAACTAGCTAGCCCCGAGACTTGGAAACAGCAAGTGTGGTTTTTCTCAACTCGGACTTGAACTTCAAGTTCATCAGAAACAGCTACATTATCAACTGGTTGAACATTACTGGGATCACTTCCTTTAGAAGACTGAATCTGAATGTTATCGTTCATCAGTAGAAGAATCTAATTATATTTTCTTTTCAATCTCCGGGATGTCATGACTTTCATCACAGACAAGAAGAGATTCCAACACGAAATTATTCCTCTGATTGAGAATTGGCACAAATAGTCTCTTCAACAGTGTGCTCAGTTTTGGCATCAGAAGCAGCAGAAACAACATTGCCACCCTTGTAGGCAGCATTATCAAAATCACCCTCTTCACAGGATTGAGTATTTTTCTGGATAGGAGAGCCTGATACTGTTTTATTTCCCACGTCTAATGCACTATAGTCCATAGAGGAGGTATAGAGATTTTTGTTGTCAGAAGCAGACTCAGCTCCCTTGTCCCCTGACCGTGAATCGGTCCCACTATCAGAGGCTGGAACTTTAGTTTCAATAACACCTGCAGAGGTATCATCCATACCCTCCAAACAAGACTGAGTATTATCTTCGGCAGGAGAATCCGGCCCTACACTATTCTCCACATTGAGTGCATCATGGATTGAGCTAGGGTTAACATCACATTTGCTATCTAGCACGGATTCATCCCTCTTGTCCCCCGTTTGAGAATTCGTAATAGTTTCCTCAACTGAGACAGACACCTTAGGTTCCAGGGATGCATCCAAGGAACCACTAGTTCCACAAGTATCATGGATAGAAACATTTGGACATTGGGAATCTGAATCTGCTGCGGCAGTTTCACCATTTATCTGACCAGCATGATGCAAACCGCCATCATCACACTCTTCAGTGTCATGCCCAGATGAGGAACCAGGTTCAAATTTGTTAGCCACCTCAGGGGTGATACATTCATTAGATCCTGATTCGTTTTCCTTCTTATCTACAGGAACAAAATTTGAGAAGTTAAAGAGCAATAACTAAACATAATTGAAAACAATGGTCAACAATTGCATTAACTAAAACCTCTGACAGCAGTAACATTTTCTTGCCCCAGCAGTAGCTTCTGCAACATATCTATACCAGGGAACACGAGCATATTCATAGATCTCATATCTTGCTTAAGTGATTCCTCTAGAGGAGTGAAACCAAAAACTGAAGTCCATGTATGTGTAAGTTCAGCAATTGCAGGGATGACTAGTTTCTCAACCTTGAGAGAGCAGAGAGCCTTCGAATAAGAAAAGAATATACTAAATTAATGATGCAAGGAACAACACAATTAAGCAAAAGATTAACAAGAAATAAACAAACACAAATATATGCAGAGAGGGACACACATGCAGACAAACACACTTATGAATTTCTTCTCATAGCTTACCGACTCAATAGCAGAAAAAAGCCGGCGACACATTCCCTGACGCCTATATATATGACGAGTGCCAATGAATGGCATCTCTGCTAGCTGAGTTCCATGGAACCTACACAGGCCAATAGGACATGAAATTGGTAACATTTATTTGAATGACAATCCCGCTTTTTGCAATAAATCTACTGAACCCGTAATATCTACTCAAGGAAGTCAGGGTCGTGTTTTGCTAGGTGATTCTGGTCCTCAACAGGTCTATCTGAAATTTTTATCTACCCAACCAAAGATATAATTGCAAGGGGAGAAAGGTAGAGCATAGAGATGCCAAAACGTTATTTACCTGATTGATGCTGCAGAAATTATTTCATCACCTCTCTCCAGAATAGCAGTGTAGAAGCCGCTATAATTCAGCCGGTTGAAGTTGGATCTTTAAAGATAAAAGCAGTAAATTGCAAACAGTTAGAAATTTGATGCGTAACAAAGAATATAAAGGCCACAGTTATTATAATCCGTATAATCCAGGAAAGGAACAGATTACAGAAGCACACTCAAGATCTAATCCAAGCAGAGAGCAATATTGGATAGAAAAATTAACTGAAATCATAACAGAAACAAGAGTTCAAAGTAATTTTAAACTGTAAAATAAAACATAGTTCAAACACCACTTAAATATGAAATTGACCCCTTGGATCCTTTTAGGAAATTGTTATAATACTTAAAAATAGTACATGCTATTACTATTAGATGGTTCTTTGGAAGCATATTGATACATCGCCTTTACGTGTCTACTCAAGGAAGAAGTATAGATCACGTGACAAAGACACGTTGGGGGAAAACCAATTCCAGCTTAGTTATTTACATGCTCTGAAAAAACCATCCTACAAGTGGCAGAAGAACAGGAACCACTTTTGCTAGTGGGGGAAGATTGGCTCCAGGCGGTTGAGCACTATTAACACCACTACCAGCATGTTCTCCTCTATTTTAGCTTAGTTAGTTATTTATAATATCTGGAACTTTTGGTACAAATAGACCAGGAATTGTTTTGTTTCATGAGGAGAAAATTTATTTATCGAAGTCATTTGTTGGAGAGTAGTCCTCTCGAATTAGACTCTTTCTATTAGTTGTATTTTGTTTAAGATCCTTGCAATATATAGCTAATTTACCTTTTTTTTTTCTCTGTCCTCTCCTTTTTTTTTTTTTTTCTCTGTCCTCTCCTTTTTTTTTTTTTTTTTCTCTTTTTCTGTTTTTATCACATATATATAGTCTGACAAGAAATGCAATAAAAGAATCATAAATGTGCATGCAAGCACATAACAGCTCAAACAGCATGCTGAAACATTTCAATCATCCAAACTCACAAATACATGTTCATACTTATGTATCAAAATAATGTAAGAAACATAGTGGAAAAATTAGAAAAAGATCATAGGAAAAAGTAAACAAATACATATTTCAGAAACTAGGACAAAGCTAACAATCTTCATGAAGTAACAAAATAATTAAAATAATTAAAATGACTAACGTGTAATCAGCTACATGCAGTATTAAGGAAAAACTAAATGAAAACAATACCGCCTTAGTTCAGTATCCAGAAGCTCACCCACAATTATAAAGGACATTATTTATTAAGTTGATCCCACTCCTCCGGTCAACAATGGGCAAAAAGCATTCATCCATCACAGTCAGTGCAACAGCTAGTTTAGCATTGCATTCCACCCTCTGCGGAAGCCCCCTGGCAATTGTATCAGAATCTGCATCTGTTCTTTGAACAAGAGACCATGAAAATCCTCCTTCTAGTTCATGTTTCACCCCTAGATACTTCTGTAAATGCTCAAAGAGCTGTAGGAACAACAAAAACATTTCTGAACATGTGCCTCAACAGATCTGAACATTTTGCCTTCATAATATGATAAAAAAGCAGACAACACAGGAACCAGAACAAACCCCATAGAACCAAGCAGAAAAAAGATAATTTTATTCCAAGAAAAAAAAAGGGAATGAAACTTGGACATCGGAATGCATCAAACGAATAAGGGAAAAACCAAAAAAACAAATTCCTGAATCAAATGATGACATAAGATAAATCTACCAGATAACATATATAACACACCTAAAATACAACCTTTCTGTTTAAATGATATTATAATAAAAAAGCAAGCACGGCATGCAAAACATAGAAATTTTATTGCTACGCGACATAAGAACAGTTTTATGGTCACCCACAGAGACACAGCAATATCATTGTCTTACCAACTTTTTACATTTGAAAGAAACAATTATGATACCAAATAAAGAAACAAACTTTGAGAGACATTGCATGAATAAGGGGCAAAATAGAAAAACAAAATCCAATGCCAAATGCAATAAGATACAATCTACCAGGAAACACATATTACAACCCTATATTAACTGTTTTTGTTCAACAATATTACTGAAAAGTGAACACCACATGTAAAGAAAATTTCATTCTTAATAAAGCTCATAATAACATTTGTAGTTAGCCACAATCGTAGCAACAACACGTCAGTATCATCATGTCATGAATAAACCAAAAACACTTTCTGCCAAACATTCTGCCTTCTCTACAATTTGTTATAAGATAGGTTTAACATCTTTTAAAGATGGTTTATAAAGGGCACGTATGCTTCCTTGATAGATTTTCCCTAATTTCTTGATTCACGTGTAATCAAAATATTCAGCATTAAAATGCCAACAGAAGAAAAGCATATTACCTCTCTGCATGTCTGCCCACAAAAAGGAAGAACTGAACTGTTGGAATCAATATGATATTCATCTGTTACTCTGATGCATGATTTGTGATCTGCAAAAATGAAATTACCAGAATCTTACTAAGAAACCGAGGAAACTACAGCAACAACTTCAAACTTCAAGAATTCAGAAAAACAAAAACAAGAGAATTGGTACATTTTTTCTCGCACAGGCTGCAAGAGAGAATTGCACAATCAGATAAAACACCCTCTTGAGCAATGTCACTTCCATTACCGCAAAATTTGCATATGCAATTTGGACAGTGCCAATCGCCCGCCGGTAGAAACTGCAAAAGTGTATAAATAAAAGCTAACTTAAGCTAAGTTGTGTTCAATTGCTAAGCAGTACAACATACAAAAGCTAAGTTTGTGACAACTACTGTGCTGTGTAAGTCAACAAGCACAAATGGTCAGAAAAAAAAAAAAAAAAGCACGCTTTCTATCAGGAGAACACATTCGAAAGAACAAAAATAAAAAACTAGCAAATAATATAAGCAGGAGAAAACATGTTTTCACTTCATCTTTTGGAAGACAGCTAAAAGCTAATGCTTTTCAGGTCATATGTTAGAAAGCAGTTATGCATACAGGCACTACAACTATGTTTTAACAGCAAAATCATTTTACGGAGCAGCATTAACCCACTGACAAGCATTCCTTGCATAAAGATCCAAAACATCGCTGATATCAAGGGAACACATCTTAATAACAGTCAGCCGGAAGAAAACATTCAGGAAAACTTGTCTCTTGTCAAAGTTGTAAGAAAGAAAGAGACATTCCTTAAGTTGTCACCTAAATTACATGACCATCACCAATCAAAGGAAGTTCAAGAATATCCCTATATTTTGTTTGGCACTGAAAAAATTTAGGGACCCCTAACCATAAGCTAAATAACTATAATCTTAAAAATGTACGTAACCATCTGCTTAAAGGAAGAAATTGTATTGACAACAAGATATTAGATCTAACACTAGTCATTAACTCTATTCAAGCAATGCAGATGCTATTTCTCAAAACGAAGCAAGAAAAGGGTTGGACATGGGCCAGGGAAGGGGAGAAGGAGGGAGAAAATAAATAAATGATCCACGTAAACTCAAGAATCCAAGATCCATGAACTGGAGTTTTCTTGCCCCTCGAGTATCCCCCAAATTCTCAACAACCACAGAAACATCTTCAACTTCAAAGCATGCAGTAACCTCTATTTAAAACAAAACTGGCCTAGAAGAAGCTTACAAGGAAAAGTTATAGGAAAAAAAATAAAAGCAAGCAAGAGAGACTGATCGCCAATTGTAAATTAAAACACTATATAGCAGGTGCACAAACCATGTAGAAATACCTCTATGTTTAGGCAGCTCTGATGAAATGTTGAGGGGCAACTGTCACAACAGATCAGATCCCCACCATCTCCACAAATGCCACAAGTATCATCATTAGGGTCATCACCATCAACGTCAACAGAATGGAAACCAATCTTCTCAGATTCCTTTTGTCTGTTCCATGCATCTATTTGGCACTGAAGGAGAGAAACACCAGAGTCCAAATATATATTCTGAAATGGCTGGCGCAATTTGCTTCCAGCATGAATTTCAAATTTTGACACTGTGAGGATTTTACTACAACAACCACAATGGACACCATCCCTTGTGATCCAGCCCTCTAGCATCACTTTTGTTCGCCTACGGTTCATATACTGCACCTTTTGGCTCAATTGCACTGCCCTGGAATCAATCAGTGAGGAAAGCAGTGTTCTTTTGCCAGAATATGGAACAAAATCACCACCTTCTGAACTCAGACCTGTATTCGAACCACGTACCAACAAAGTGCATCTGCCAAGTTTTCTACTTTTTCTTCCATGAACAAGATGAGAATTGGATAAAGAGGATGGCTTTTCATAGCTATCAGGCACATGAAGACCACTTTGACCTTTTGACTTGCCCTGTTTAATGAAGGAACTAAGTATCTCTTCATGAATCAAGCTATCCATACTCTCATCTTCATGCCTGGTACTTGAAGATTTCCAAGCAAAAGCTTCTTGTGCATTCTCACTGTCACTGTCCTCTCTTCGCTTCTTTTTCATCTCCCTTTCCATCTTCTTTCGTGTTTTCCTTGTTAATTGCTTGAGTACTTCATCTGATAAAGGGGTAAATGCAGAACCATCTCCACCAGGTTTGCCCTCATCTTCCTCATCTAGCTGCTTTAGAAGTGCATCATATGCCTTGATGATGGACCAATAAGCAGTTCCAGCAGGGTTGATGTACACCGCATCCAAGTAGTCCCTGTTCCTCCTTGGTCTATAATCTATTGTCCAGCCTGCTTCCTGAAGCATCCCCCTTATTCGTTCTCGTAATTTCTGTTTTTCTGTGCCACATCCACGCCTAACTTTTCCATCTCTGATTCTGGTAGGCAGAAGCTGAGTTTTTTCCTCTTTGCTACTTACCCTCTTTTTTGAGTTAGAAGCTTCAAAATTCTGTGATTGAAGCTTTAGAGATGTATGGCTGTCATCTGAATCCCATTCAGAGACCTTCTTCTTCTTACTTGAAGGTGTCTTTAGCAAATTCATTTTCTTTTTCACTTTCCTACCAAGTGAAACAGGTTTCTCAAGAGCTTTTGTCTCAGTGTACAAGGACGGATGGACATGCAAGTCCCTCCTAATTGTACCATCAACCCTTAAACCACTTCGGGCTTTCTCAACTTCCAAGTGATCAAAATTCTTCAAAGGTTCAGCCACCTTTTTCTTGTTCACCATTACCTTCAAAACACCATTTTTTCCTTGAACCCTGATGGGTTCATCTGAATCAGCCATATACCTCTCCCTCAACAAGGAGTAATGCAGCGAACCGCCATCCCTATCCTTCCTAAACCTGTTCCTTATATCATCATGATCACCACGACTCATCCCATCACTCTTATCAAAGTACAAATTTTTCTTCTTTTTCTTCTCAAGAAAAACATGCCTGCTTGGTCCACTCCCATATTCTCTCTCAATACTCTGAGCAACTGCAGGCATTGAACCCAACAGTCTCCTATCTCGAATCTCTTCTCCACCATAATTAAATTGGTTCCTCCTCATAGTCATCTCCTCATCAAGTCTATCATACTCATTAAAGTCAAACACATCTAACCTATTCCTCTTACTCTCGTTCAAATCCTCCCCGTTCCTACCAAGGAAACCTTCCTCACTCAGCCTTATTCTCTCCTCCCTATTCCTCTTCCTACCAATTTCACTTTCTTCATAAACAGCTAAACCATTACAAACTTGAGGCGTTTTGGGCCCAACCCTCCTTCGAGGTGGCATTACTAGTTCATCACTAGAACCCGAATCACTCATGATCGTCCTAGGCCTCTTCTTCTCTTTTTTAGACTCGTAAACCTTTCGGGTCCCCATAGACCCGGCTCCACCCAAACCATCCCCTTTCTTCCTTACAATCAAACATCCCGATTGGCTCCTACTCTTTACCACAATCCCCGAAGGCTCACCAGATCTCATTCGCTCTTCCATCAAAACCAAACCCAAGCCCTAAATTCCTATTCTTTTCCTCAAATTCATCACAAATTCAAACCAAAATCCGTTAAAAACAACATTATAAAACCTAAATCTTTCCCGTCCACCAGATCTATAGAGAAAAATTCCCGGAACAAATAAATTGAAAACCAAGTTGAATAAAAACAAAAGCAAAAGCTTTCGGATTTTCCCACGAAGATAATATCTTGGGTGAAAATGATACCTCGCTGTAGATAAAATGCTGTAGTATAGGGAGGCAATTCACCGGCGACCGCTGACGCAATTTTCCGGCGAAGAAAACGAGAGGAGAAAAAAAAGAGAGAAACAAAGAGGAAGACAGTGAAAGAGAGAAAAATAAAAATTTCGCTCCGGATTATAATAAAATAGAAAAAGCGAAGCCGTTAATATTAATTAATTATTGTTAGTATGATTTATTTTATTTTTAATTTTATTTTTAATTTTTTAATTTTTTTAACATTTTCCTTTTTGGTTGATTGATTAATTAATCTCGTAAGCCTTTTTCCCTCCAAATCTCGCTGTTACAACGTCGGGAACAGAGTGATACGACACCGTTACGATCTGCACGTCCGATCGAACCCCACTATTTTCTCTGTCGCTTGTTTACGTGGCAATCTGTCATTACCTCTGGCCTCGGTAGTTGTTTTTACCGTTTGACTCGCCCTTTTCTAGTCGATTTTTTTCTTTTTAATCGATGAAATTTTATAATAGAAGGATTAGCAAGGGATGTGAAATGAAAACTCAAAGGGAAGCGCGTGAAACTAGATGGTGGGGTGAGATAGTTGAATCTTGCTGTGGATTTAGGTGAAGTAAGACAACGTTGAAATCAGGCTGTTTGGTTTTGGTTTGGTAGTTTTAATAGCTGTTTTGGTAAAATCTAAACCATAATCACATGCTATATCGATTATAAAATTTTTTAATTTTAAAAATTAAATTAAAAAATTATCATATGATATTTATATATTTTTAATTTTTTAAATGTAAAATAAAAATATATAATAATTTTCTAATTTAATTTATAAAATTAAAAAATATTATTATTTATGTATTAAATAATTATTTAAAATTTAATTTGTTTTTTCACCATTACTAGATTACAATGGAGCGAGACCGATTTAGGCTTTCCTTTCTTTTCATGTTCTTTGATAAGATTAACGAGTTTACTTGAATATGTTAAGTTTTTAACTTGATCTAATTTTATAAAAGATAGATTTTATTTTTGAAAATCGAGTTTAGGAGAGGGACAAATCAATTTTTATTAAAAGTTTTGAGGTCGAAACAGAATATTTTTAGATAAAATTCACTAGCTTTGAGATATTTATTAAAATATCTTTTTTATTTTATAATTATTTTTATATATTTTAATTAGAGTTTTTTTTTTAATTTTTACTCTACTTTATTATATATATTTGGTTTAGTTTGTATATTTTTAGAAATGAAATTTAAGTTTCAAGATGAGGCAATTTAAGTCGAAGGATTTTTTAATTTCAGGATCCGGTGTTAAAACTCAAATAAAGTTTGAGTTTAGGATAAGTGTCGAGTGAAGATATTTAAAGGTTAGGTCAGAGGCAAGATAGCAAGAAATTCGTCTTGCCTCTACTTGTCGCTATCTTTTATTCATAAACATCGATTACATTTGTAATCACTTTATTTAAATTTAATTTATTTTTATTTATTTTTAATTTAATATTATAAAAAATATATTAAAATTTATTCATGAATATTATTGTAATATATATAATTTTTTAGGTATACAAAATTATAATTTTATAAAATATTAATATATATTTTCTTGGTTAAAGAATGTTATTCGACTTTGCCTTTTCTTTTTCTTTTTCTCTTTAACATTCCTTTAAAGCTATTGTTAAAAGTCTCATATCTATACATATAGATTAAAAGAATCCCATCAGTGTTACTGTAGTTAAGGAGAAAGCTGGCAATGACAATTGTCCGGGTCCTACACTAATTTGCTCATGAAAATTTTTAGAGAATTACAAAATTAGACGCATAAAAAACAGTATTTATCATATACTATCCATGCAAGAAATAACAATAATAATAATTATTATTATTAAGTAAAAAGTTTTTTCCTGGAAATTTTGAAGAAAACATTTTTTTTGAGAAATAAAGATAAATTAAAAAATATTCATTATCAATTATGGCTACAATAAATATTTTTCAAAAAAAATAAAAAACTTTAATAGCTGAGGAAGAAAAAAGTTTTGAAAGAATTGTAAAATGAATCAATAAACCAAAAATATTTACTATTTACTCTCTACTAACATGACAATAAATAATTATTAGTAAAAAAATAATTTTTTTATGTGAAATAAGTATTCTGAAATTATTTCTTTTATCCTTACATTTAGGAAAGAAAAAGACCAAAGCGGTAGTAAATAGATTTGGGCTCCCACAATTAAAGACAGTGAAATCTGGTTGATAAAAAAAATTAACTTTCGTTTCATTTTCGATTAATTCGTCACTTGCTTTAAAAATTTTAAAAATTTAATGTTTTTAATTAAAAATTGGTTAGTAATTTTTTTATTAAAAAAATATGTAATTTGAAATATTTAATTTTTGTATTAACAATTATAATTATTTTAATATACCAATATATATATATATTAAAGCATTAAAAAATTATTATTTTATGTAATTAAATTAGATAAAAAGTCCCAGCGAAGTGGGAAAAAGCATCCCAGTATTATAATTAAGGTTATCGGAGTGTTAGAACTGTGAAGAATGTTGAAAAAAAAAATTAAAAAAATCAATTTGATTATTTATGTTCAATTCATTTTTGGTTTAAAAATTAATTTATTTATTCGGTTGAGTTCATAAGATAAAAATTCATTATTATTCAAGGAGAATTAAATTTTATTTTTATAATATAAAAATAAATATTTTATTTTAAATTAATAAAAAAACTTTATAAATACTTTAAAAATAATAATTTTTTAAAATTTAAAAATTAAATCAAGCAACCAATTCGAACAAATGAAATTATGTTCTAATTAATTAGATTAAAGATTTTATCTTGATTTAACTTCAATTCAATTTTCAAAAAATCAAAACATTTTAAACAGTGCACATTGATTATAATTTTTAATAAAACCAAATCGATATTTAGGATTGAGCAAAAATCAAGAAAATTAAAATAAATTCAAATCCTAGTGTTCGATTCAGTTTTGATTTAATTTTTACTGAATTCGGTTTGATTTCAGTCTAAATGAAAATTAAATATATTTGGTTGGGTTCGGCTTTTGGTTCATAAGTTTAAAACTGTATTTATTTAAACCAAACTGAAAATTTTTAATTAGTTTTTAATTTTTTATAATAAAAAATATTTCATTTATAAATCATTAAAAAAATTTAAAAATACTATAAATTTTTTTTAATTTAAAAAATCGACATATCAAACTAATCTAAACCAGCAAAATTTAATTCAAATAATTCAATTATAAATTCTATTAGGATCCATTTAGATTTAATTTTTTTAAAAAAAATAAAATAATATACAATAATTAAAAATTTTACAAATAAAATCAAACCAAATTAAATCACTTATATCATCTAATTTGAGCAGACTCATTAGGCCTTTTATTAAAATAATATAAATTTTTTTTTATTTACCGAAATAAGTCGTTTTCAGATTATTTATCGAAATAGGTTAATTTTAAAAAGGTATTGAGAAATTATCATTTCAAATGACGATTTCTCAATATAAAAAAAATTATAAAATTTAATTAAGAAATCATCGTATTACATGACGATTTCTCAACATTCAAAGAAAGAAATGCTTTTATCGGGAAATCGCCACATGAGAAAGAGATTTCCCAATAAATTTTGAGAAAATTTTAAAAAAAGAGAGTAAAATAATAATTATTTAAAAAGAGTAAAACCAAAAATTAATTATAAAAAAAAATAATTATTAAAATTATTAATAAAAATTTTAATTATCTTTTTACTTTTAATTTTATTCTTTTCTTTATTG
>JBBYHL010000022.1:15827941-15838672 GCA_038381835.1 Adansonia madagascariensis | reverse complement strand
GATTTCTCAATTAAATTTTATAATTTTTTATTTTTGTTGAGAAATCATCATTTCAAATGACGATTTCTCTCAAAATTTATCTATTTTCGTAAATAATCTAAAAACAACTTATTTTAATAAATAAAAAAAATTTATATTATTTTAATAAAAAAACCGACTCATTACTCCTCGAACTATTCTCTCGTAAATTCTCTCATGTTACTAGATTCGATGACACGTTTATCCAGTAATAAAAAATTGCTGAGTAAATTTAAAGAGGGTGTACTGCATTGATCAGATGTCATTATTTTCAAATTATTGGTCCCTCCCTTATATTATACTAATTTTAATGTCAAATTTCATGTAATTTTATATATTTAATTTTTTAATTTATTAAATAATATAATTTTTTGTATAAATAATAAATTAATTGATAATATTTCAAATCATAACTTAACATAAAAAACTCTATGATAAATTCTTTTTTAAATCTATTTAATTTATAATATGTAAAAATTTGCCCAAATCAAAATACATTTCTTAAAAATAACAAATGTGAAATCATTATAAAAAAGAACAATTCATAAAAGAGCTAAAACCATTTGTTGTGAAAGAAAAAATTTTAAATCTACTGAATTTGTAATATTTTGAAATTTATCCGAGCAAGAGATAAAAAAACTATTATGATAGTGAATGAAACCAAAATCATTCGAAGAGAAAAAGTACAAGAAAAAAAAAACCTGTATTCAAAAATAAAAAAAAATCGTTAATAAAGTATTATTCAATATTTGATATTTTGAGAAAATAAGATTTAAAAAATAAACATCAATTTTATGGTGAAAAGTCTTAATTTTAATTGGTATTTAACTACATTACTAATTAAGTGATAATTAATCTAAGACTCTAAGTACTAATCACATATATATATTTGCTAAAGATTAAATTTAATTATCATTATCTTATTTTAACATAAAATTTGGATAAAATTTTTTTTTTTAAAATATAGTCTTAATCTTATAATATATAACATATAATAAAATATTATTCTAATGGTAATTGTGTATTAATAAAAAATAATAGATATTATCATTTAATAAAAGTGTTTTAATCAAATTAAACTTCTTACACATAAATTGGATAAATATTATTAATAATAAAAATATTTATAATATTAATTTAGAAATAAAGTAAACAATAATAAGTATTTTCATTAGTTCAAAAAATTTTTCATATTCATGTTTTCATATATTTATAGATTATTATTTCTTTTACAGTTTATATTTTATTATTTATACTTTGTTTGATCTAATCTAACTATATAATAAAATTTAATTGAATTATTAAATTTGTCATAAATGATATTTTAAATAGTACAACATTTCTCACATGATAATATCATAATTATATTTTAATAATTAAAATTAATTAATAAATAAGATTAATTTGATTCATTTATTATTAATTAATAAATGACATCCATTGAAAGTAAGAATATATATGTACTTCAATTTAAAAATAAAATGTTACAGAGCTTTTCAAAGTAGGCCTGGTGGAAAGCTCAGTATGAGTAAGTTGAGTCCTCTAGAGTTAAATCCGTTTAATTAAGTTAAATAGCAGATTTGTTACAAGTTAATTATGGGTTAGTTACGAGTTGTTAGTATGTTATAGGTTGGAATATTCCAGGTTAGAGGAGAGCTGTATAAGATCTATGTATTGCCACGAGAAAGGAATATACAATCAAATTTCTCTCTCAAAAACTATTATTTTGTTATTCTCTCTCTTTTCTCTTCCATTTTCTTTTATTCTTTTATGTTCTTTCTTTTGTACTTCTACGTTCAACGCATACAGCCTGCATCATTGGTATCAAAGCCTTTTCCTGGCTATGGCAGACGATGTGACAACCAAACTTCAGAAAGGAAGTTAGTCACTTGCAAAATGACATGGAAATAATGCGCACTAAGTTGAGAACAGAGCTTCGTACTGGGCTCGATAGCTTAGGTACTGAAATGAGGAATATGGGAAAACTTCTTGCATAGTTGATGTTCAAGGTTGATGAAAGGTTGCTTGACAAGATATCAAAAACTTCACCCGAGGCTGAATCTTCCTTTCTTTAGCAAAAATCTAATGCTGGATCTTGAGTGACAAAGGACATGAGCAAACTACTAGTCATCCAAGAACCTGCGAGTACTACTACGCTATTAGAGTTCACCAGACAACATGCTCAATTGCACAAAATCGAACGTCCAAAGTTTGAAGGGTATGATTTTTTGGGCTGGTTACTTAAAGTTAAACAATACTTTGAAGCAATGCAAATATGAGAAGAGTATAAAGTTTCCACTGTGATGATTCACCTTGATGGTAAGGCACTGCAATGGCATAAGAGGTTCATGAAATCGTAAGGGTAGTTAAAAGATGTCAAATGGGAAGATTATGTAAGGGAGATGCAAGCTAGATTTGGAGAAAGTGAATTTACCGGCCCTATGTATGAGCTAGTTAGTTTGAAGCAAACGAGCTCGGTCGAAGACTATTATAAAGAATTTAAGGCCGTTCTTAATTTGCTTGTAGCTCACAGATGATTACTCTCTCAGTATTCTTATTAGCAACCTGAAGCAAGACATTTTTAAGTCAGTAAAACTTTTATCGTCCTAAAACTTTTACACATGCATTTGATCTTGCAAAACAACTAGAATCTATGATTTATAACTTGCCTAGGAAACCCTTTGTGCCTTATAAACCAAACCCAAATAGTACTCTTTATCCTCAACCTATTCTACAAACTCTTTTAAAACCATCAATGTTGCCTACGCTGTTATCTACACCAAAAACACCATTATTACACTACACACCTTCTGGTAATAAACCTAAGAGTGCTACAGCCAAAACAGAATCCACCACTTCCAAACCTACACGACCACCAACAAGGGAGGAAAAAAATTAAAGGAGGAAAAAAGGGTTATGCATGTGGTGTGGAGCTAACTATGCATTAGACAATAAATGTTTTAGGTCACAACTATATTGGCTTTTGGTAGAGGAACCAGATGAATCAAAAAGTTTTTTGACTGCTTAGAAACATTAGAGGATCTTATTGTACCTGGGGATAAGAAACCTGAGAAAACTATCATATCCTTGCATGCTCTTTTAGGAACCGATGACTACCAAACTATGAGGGTTCAGGGTAAAATAAAAATCAGCCACTAATTATACTAATTAACTCTGGTAGTAAGTATAATTTTATTAATGTAACAATAGCAAAAAGGCTAGGTTGTGTTATTCAAGGAATCAAGGGTGTGAATGTCACAGTAGCCAATGGAAAATGTCTTAAAACATAGGATATATGTCTTAGGGTGCATTGGGAGACACAAGGGTTGCATCAAATCACAAATTTCTATGTATTAGCTTTGAGGAGGTGTGATTTAGTGTTAGGAATCCAATGGCTGATAACCCTAGGCCCTATCTTATGGGATTTCAAACTATTCTCTGTGATGTTCACTTTTGAAGGTCCAGAGTTTAGCTTAAAAGGGTTAGCACTAGGTAGTGTACAACTAGCTTCTAGTAAACAACTGTTTAAAATGTCTCATGCTATGAGCAAAAGAGCTTGTACGTTGGTGATCACTGAGGTTCTTTTTACTCAACTATATTTTGTTTCCATGGATAATTTAACCAGTAGCAAGCTGCCTGATGAGCTGTAAAGGCTGTTATAGCAATTTGCTGAGTTATTTAAGGTACCTAAAGGACTACCCCCTAATAGGTCTCATAACCATCGCATACCTCTGAAGGATGAGTCTATGGCAGTAAAAATAAGATCGTATAGATACCGTATAATCTAAAAAAATGAGATCAAAAAGATAATGGCTGAAATGAAAGAGAATGGCATTATACGAGATAGCACTAGCTCATTTGCCTCTGCCCTCTCTTGTTGTCCTTGTGAAGAAGAATGATGGCTTTTAAAAGTTATATGCGGATTACAACCAATTGAATAAAGTCACTATTAAAGATAAATTCCTAATTCCTTTGGTAAAAGAATTATTGGATGAGCTTGCGCATGCATGCTGGTTTTCCAAGTTAGATTTGAGATCTGGTTACCATCAAGTCAGGATAAAAGAGGCTGACATCCATAAAACAACATTAAGAACACATCAGGGCCACTAAGAATTCTTGGTGATACCTTTTGGCCTCACCAATGCACCATCCACCTTTCAGAGTCTAATGAACTATATTTTTTAGCCTTATCTCAAGTGGTTTGTATTACTATTTTTTTTATGATATTCTAATATACTCTACCACTTGGCAAGACTACTTAGGACATCTAAAACTTGTATTTCAGCTTCTGGTTCAACATTAGTTGTATCTTATGTTCTTTAAATGTCTTTTTGGGGCAATAAAAGTAGATTACTTAAGGCATTGTATCAGTAAGAAAGGAGTTGCAGTGAATGCTACACAAGTCATTTATGTGGTAAACTGGCCGGTGCCTTAAACAGTGAAGAAGCTTATAGGGTTTTTGGGGCTTACTGGATATTATGGACGATTTATACGAACCTATGATAGTATAGCAGAGCCTTTAATTGATTTACTAAAGAAAGGTAATTTTTCATGGAATCTTCAAGCTCAAGCAGCTTTTGAAGAGCTTAAAAACATTATGGTGACAGCACCTATATTAGCTTTGCTTGACTTCAACAAGACTTTTGTTGTGGAAACTAATGCTGTCAGCATAGGGATTGGAGCAATTTTGAGCCAAGAGGGTTAGCCTATGGCCTATTTTAGTAAGTCTCAAACAAGCAGCGTAGACTTGATATTTTGTACTACTTTCAGTACACTGCCAACGAGGGTCATTCAGGAGCTGAAGCAACATTAAATAAGATTGAAGTTATGGTGTATTGGAAAAAGGTTAAAAAAAGATGTGAGATAGTATGTCCGAAAGTACAAATTTTGTCAAAAATGCAAAAGTGATAATGCAATTTTGCCTGGTCTTTTACAACCATTGCCTATTCCAGAAAGGATATAGTCTGATATAGCCATTGATTTTATTGAAGGCTTGCCAAATTCTATTGTAAAAAGGTGATTCTAGTTATGGTTGATAGATTGAACAAATATGCCCATTTTTTTTTGTTGGCTATCCTTATACTGCAATTACTGTTGCATAAGTGTTTGTTGATAACATTTACAAGCTTCATAGACTGCCTGCAAGTATTTTTACAGATAGAGATAGAATATTTGTAAATGAATTCTAGTAGTAATTATTTAAATTAATGGGAACACAATTAAAGCTTTCCACTGGATGCCATCCTCAAATGGATGGTCAGACTGAGGTGGTTAATAGAAGTCTAGAAGCTTATCTACGATGCATGGCTAATGAAAGACCTAAAGACTGGGCCAAGTGGTTGCTGTTGGCAGAATGGTGGTATAACACCACTTACCATTTGTCTACACATTTTAGAGTCTAGACCTTATGGAATTGTGTATGGTCAACCTGCTCCGGTTCATCTACCATACTTAGCTGACAAGTTAAAAGTAGGGGCGGTTGATAGGAGTTTGAATATAAGAGAATCTTCTCAAAAGATGTTGAGGTTTTATCTTCAACGAGCTCAAAATTGAATAAAACAACCAGATGATAAAAAAAGATCTAATAGAGCATTTGAAGTCGGTGATTTAGTGTAACCATTGCTGCCAGGAAATGTTTGAAGTTATCAGCTAAATTTTTTGGCCTTATCCTATTATTCAAAAGATTGGTGCTGTTGCTTACAAATTGGAGTTGCCTAGGGGGTCAAAAATTCATCCTCTTTTTCATGTCTCATAACTAAAAAAACATGTTGGTGCAGCTGCTGTACAATCCTCTTTTCCTATACTTGATGCAGATGGATTAATTTCGAAAGAATCAGTGAGCATTTTCAATCGTAGGATTAACAAACGAGCTAGTAAAGCTATTATTAAAGTTTTGGTACAATAGAATAATTGTTTTCTTGAGGATGCTACATTGGAATCTTTGACAGATCTTAAGCGACAATTTCTTGAATTTCATCCTTGATGATAATGATGCTGTGAAGGGGAGGGTATTGTTACAGGTTTTCATAGTAGGCTTGGTGGAAGGTTCAATATGAGTAAGTTGATTCCTCTAGAGTCAAGTCCGTTTAATTAAGTTAAATAACAAATTTGTTACAAGTTAATTATGGGTTAGTTACGAGTTTTTAGTCAGTTACAGGTTGGAATATTCCAGGTTAGAGGAAAGCTGCATAAGATCTATGTATTGCCACGAGAAAGGAATATACAATCACAGTTACTCTTTCAAAAACTGTTATGTTGTTATTCTCTCCCTTTTCTCTTCTATTTTCTTCTATTCTCTTCTGTTCTTTCTTCTGTACTTCTACATTCAGCGCATCCAGCCTGCATCATAAAATTTATAATAATTAAAATTAATTAATTCATCTTACATGCATGTAACTCAAGTAGGTAGATTAAGAATAAATTTAAAAGGGACGAGTTTCGTGTTTATAATTGTAAAATCCACTCACTTAACTTAATAAATAGAATTTGTAATTATTGTAATTAATTAATTCATCATGAATATCATTTGCACATAACTCGGTAAGCTGGATTAAGAATTAATTTAAGTCATATAAATGTTTCATTAATCTTAATAATATGATTTGATTATTGATCCTATAATGCTAATTAACTATTAAAATTAATTTATTAACAATAAAAGCAATTGATAATATGATTTTACACGTAACTCAAACAGTTAGATTAAAAAAATTAAGTAATATAAATCCAATAACCTCTCGTTATATATCACTTAAATTAATTTTTAGTGATATGAATTTTATGTAACTAATTTTCACAAAGTAATTTTGTTATTGACAATAATAATATAATTTAAAATATAAAATTGTATATAAACCCATGCAAAGCACGAGTGTGATACCTACTTAATATTAATCTTGAATTTATAATTAATTTACATTATTATAGTATTATTCCACTATTTATATATCTTAAGATTTCATTAATGAGTACTTTAAAATACTAATTAATATATTATTAATAACATGTTGCATTAAAATATAATAATAGTAATGTAATATTTTTTTAATGTGTTTGATGAAATTATTATTTTATACAAGAATTAATCACTGATGAATTTTTTAAAATTTGCAAGTAGTATTAAAAAAATCAATTTACATTTTTTCAATTATATTAATTGTTATTATTTTAATATAATTAAAAGATATGTCAAAAATTTTCTAACTCATGAGAAATCTAAAAATTTAAAGAAAATAACTTTTATTTATATAATACCGCTAAACAATAAGAAATACTTATTGGTAATCCTCTATATTTTTATATAGATTCGAATAATAATCTCATTTTTTTTTCAATTTATAACATTGATAGAATGAAGAGTAATTCGTAGATTATTTCATCTCTATATTGTTGAAACCTAAAACTTGAATGATTATTATATCATGCACATTTAATTAGTGAAGTGTAAAATTTCCATAAGAGAACCAACTGAATGGCATATTTTTTATTTTCTAAATATACCTCAGAGACACACTAATCACTTCTCCTAATCATGTTTATGAAATCTTTACATTCCATGACAGTAAAATAAAAATCCAAACTTGAATTAATAAATAAACAATTTATTTACTGTACAAGGACAATTGTTATGGAGCCTATAAAGTCAGAAAAGTATGGCTACAGCAAAACGAAAAAGTAGTAGAAAATTCTTATCAACTAATAAGTAGATTTATCCATAATAATATTAAAATATTATTTTTATATTAATTTTTTAAAAAAATTTAGATAAAATATTTTTATTCTTAAAATAATAATTTGAAGTAAATCAAATAAATTAAAAATTTTAAAAATTTTGTTTAAAATTTAAATCATACTGTTCTGAAAAGGATAGTTCTAATAATAAGTACTACGCGAATTTTTATTGTTTTATTTGTGTATCAAATGCGCAAATTTTTATTGTTTTCTTCGTGTATCATCAATATGGCATGCGTACATTGCATAGAATGAAAGCATTTTTCTAAAATCTATTTAGCATTTTATTAGAAAAAATTTTAGTATATTAATAGTTGAGTTTTTAGTTTAATAAGCGAGACTAAAACACTGTCATATGTTCTAATGAATATTTTAAAAAATAAAAATTAAATAAAAAAACATTTAGCAGTGTTTTAATCTTGCTTTTAAAATTAAAATATTTCACTGTTAATGTACTCAATAATTGTTCTTTTTTCAATGTAGCTCATAGTTTAAATTTATTGAAAATGAAATTTAATGCTTCTTTTTATTTAATGATTACTGACAATGCAAAAATTAAAAGTAATGACATGAACCAACTTTAATCGAGCCTTTGATTTCAACCAAGTTAAAACAATACTATTAATAATTTAATCTTATTTTATTATAAAAGTATTTTACTTCAATATTATTCCAAAATTATTTTCAAAAGATTAGGATTTAAATTTTTTTAATCATAAAATATTAATATAAAATAAGTTTTTAACTCTATTTTTCGTACATGAATATGCTACCTAAGCTCGTGATAATATCTGGTACGATTAGATAATTGTAAGATTATATTAAAAAAAAAAGAAAAATTTCATTTTCATCCTTTATGTTTTAACTTGTGTTACATTAAACCCATTGTGCTTTTTTTGCTAACACTTAACCCTTGTGTTTTGTCTATTATGACAAAAGCAGGAATCACCATTAGATTCTTATCCAGCTGATAATTTTATACTGAAACTACCTTATTCTTCTTGTTTTCCTGTTCATTCTCATGTTCAAATCCTAAACCCAAAAAAGTTGAAACTCCATTAATTATAGTAAATAATCAAAACTTAATTCAATTAAACTTAAGATTAAAACTACTCATCATCCAGAATTTAAAATCTTATTTAAGAATTCTATCATCTAATTATTTTACCTTACAAATACCTTTAAATCATGAAAAAAAGCTTAATTCTAAGCTTGCTTACTTTTCTATTAACACAATTCTCTTCTTCTCTTTCTAAGTTCATGAATCATTCTAACTAAAATTCACAAGTAACTAATTTCCACCTATCAACCTTTTTTTATCACATTATAATAAAACCACAATTTCAACATAAACAATAAAGCCCATTAAAAAAAAAAGAAAAAGAATACACCTAGTTATTTTATTAAATTTTTAGCCTAATTTTAATTTTGTATTAAGGCTCAATTAAATTTATTAGAGTTATTAACCTAATAAAAAAAATAAGGGTTACAAAGTTTTATGCCACTTTTTGCCAGATAAGGCTGTGGAAAAGTCTAACCTTAGGAAAGAAGAAAGGCAAAACATAGGCAAATCCATCATGAAAAACACGGATTTAGGTAAGATTTTGCTTAATTTTGTGAAATTCTTATATTTTTGATCAACTCTCATAAGCCTATACTTTTATTTCGAAGTATTTTGATATTCTAAAAATTTTAATCACTTTTCAGTGACTTTTTATTGACATTATGGGTACCTATAGCAAGATCTATTTGAGATCTTTTAGAAGGCATGTGTGGCATTTCATTTGGTTTAATATAAGTAATGATTATTTTAAGATTACTAATTTAGGCTTTCTAACCAGTCTGACCAGCCAACTTTGGGTCACTGAAAAACTATTTTCTAGCGACCATTTCAAGCAAAACTTAAATGAACTTTATAGTATGAAATGTAAACCTTCTAATGGTATAATTAGTTTGATCATACAAGTTTTGTGTGAAAATAAATGAAGCCCCAAAGTACGTTAATTGAATCTTCCAATCTAAAAACCCAAAAAATTCTGAATTGTTTGTGATGATTTTCAAAGTTTGATCCCTGAAACTTAGGTTACATGGGACTATTTTTGACAAAATAAAATTCCACATTATAGTATTACATTTCTATTGTTGAATTATGTTTTTAAAAGACATAAGTATTTGCATGAATTTCGTTTTATAATGGCTTCAATTAAGTTAAATGATCATAGATTGTCAAATTCTAGAATTCAGTAAAAAAAATTCATTTTTAATTTTTGTAAAATTTTTTCAATCAAAATAAAATATTTTTAGTTAAAAATAGTATTAATCTCAATTTTACTAATTTTAGTGCCCTTTTCTCATATATTTAAATGCATATTTATGAAATTATCTTTATTTTACTTGATTTTGAGAAAATTCTATTTGTTTATATATTTAATTTCAAAAATATGAAAAATTATTTAAGAGTTAATTATATTTTCATAAAGTTCAGTTGATACTAATTTTATGTTTTAATCATTAATTTTTCAATTTTACGTAGTTTTAAATATTTTATTAATTAAGAAAATCTCGGTTTGTTAGGAAAGTTATCACACTACCTAAATATCTCCGAATGACCAAAGAAAAGTTTTACGTTGTTAAATTTATATTTTTGTTAAATTCTAATTTTTAGATATATATATATATATATATTTTCTTAATCTTTAGGCTATTAGAAGAATAATGCTATTTGTAACTTAAGTGTCAATTTAGCGAATTAAGTAAGGGACTCGAAATTCCTTTAGTATTTATTTTCGAAAAATCAACCCGTAATATTTTTAAATCATATATACAAAAATATATTATTTTGTCCCATGTTTTAGTAAATTGGGTTAAGCATGATATCTATAGTTTTAGATTTAGATTTGGAAATATTTTATTATTTATCCATAAATATTTTTTTGCGATTGTAATTTTGTATGATTATACTAAATGGTTTATTTCAAAATA
>JBBYHL010000022.1:15809657-15827841 GCA_038381835.1 Adansonia madagascariensis | reverse complement strand
TATAGATATGTGAATGAGAAATATTTTGTGTATAAAATGTGTTTGTTTCTAAATTCAATAAATGTATGCACATTATGGGTAATCTAATTTTATTGTTTTGGATGCTCTCCCGATATGCTATGCTTAAACCTTGCCAATAAGGGTTAATTGTTGGCCATGTCAATATGTACTTTGTGATTAGGAATCAGTTTTAAAACCTGCCATCAGTTAAGAATAGTGATTTTTTTGCGATTGTAATTTTGTACGATTCTACTAACTGGTTTATTTCAAAATATATAGATATGTGAATGAGAAATATTTTGTGTATAAAATGTGTTTGTTTCTAAATTCAATAAATGTATGCACATTATGCGTAATCTAATTTTATTGTTTTGGATGCTCTCCCGATATGCTATGCTTAAACCCTGCCAATGAAGGTTAATTGTTGGCCATGTCAATATGTACTTTGTGATTAGGAATCAGTTTAAAACCTGCCATCAGTTAAGAATAGTGATTTTTTTATTAAACATGCCACCAGTTAAGAAAAGTGATTTTTGTATTGAACTGTGCCACCGATTTAAAATAGTGATTTTTATTTTGAATTGTACTACTGGTTTAGAACAGTGGTTTTTTTCCATAGCTTGTAAGAAAGATAGATAGATAGATAGATAGATATATATCTATTTCGAAGACTTAAGCATAAGAATTTCGTTTAAACATATTTGTCATATTATTATTTTGAAATAAGTTATTTATAAATATAAGATTACTCAAAATTTTGTATTTCTTAATTCAAATTGTTATTTTAGTCTAATAGTTTTTTAGTGTGTTTAATCCAACTGAAGGAATGTCAGTTGCTTACTGAGCAGTTGTACTCATTATATTATTTAATATTTTATAGGTTTTGAATGTAGATCGACACGCGGGAATATCGGGAAGTGATGTTTCAATTTTAGTATATTTTCTCTAGGCTTTAGTGTACTAAAAAAATAACTTTTTAAGACTATTATTTGATAGACTATTAAAGGTTTCGAACTTTTATTTTAAACATTTTGTTATGCCTATAATTCCTTTTTTTTTTTTTTGCATTTGATTTTTTTTAAACAACTTAATTTATTTTATTTTTATAAACGTAGATTTTGTTTGAATTCCATTTTTTAGTTGGTTGCCTTGCATATTTGTGAGATTAGATCTTGTAGATGAACGGCATCTGTTATGCCTTGATTTGGAGCATGACAGATTTAGTGGTAGTAGAGCTTAGGTTTTTCAATTTTAAATTTTGATGATCATTGTAATGAAACATATAATATAATCACTATGAGTTAGTGTGGGTAAAAAATTTAGTTAGGATATTTCTTTTTATTAATTTACGACTTTGTTTTATTATGGTTGTTCATTATAAAAAAATCTTTAGTCTTAATATGTTTGTTACTTTGATTGAATCAGTATGCCTCCTTGTCATAATAACGAACCCAACCTTGTTGAGATTGCAGTAATCGTTAGAGCTAGGGGTTTTAGAAATTCTCAAAATGAGAGGTCAAAATCCTCAAAATCAAGATGAAGATCGAGGTGTAAATGTTGCATTAAATGCTTAAGAGTGGTTGGGAATTAGATGGAGGTAGCACAAGGTGCAGTGGCTGGGAACACTAATAAGGTATTAAATTTGGTCAACGAAGTAATTAATTTGGTGAAAGATCAATGACAACACCAGCCATCGGTGCAATAAACTGATAACCCTTAGGAATTGAAAAGTATGAGTGAGTTTAAGAAGATAGCACCTCTTGCTTTTGAAGGTTCTATGAACCTTGTAAAGCAAAGTTAAGGATTGAGGAGCTAGAGAAAGTTTTTAATGCAATGCATACGTAGGATCAAGATAAGGTTAGATTTGCTGCTTACTTACTGTAAGGGAGTGCTAATAATTGGTGGAAAAGAGTAGTTTGCACTCATGAAAATGATCCAGGATTCTTTATGTGGGATAACTTTTGTACTGCATTTTATACAAAATATTTTCCTAAAAATAAATTGTTGCAATTGGAAATAGAGTTTCTTAATTTTGTTTAGGGTAGCAAGGCTATGGATGACTATGAAGTTGAGTTTAATCGGTTGTCGAAGTCTGCTCTTTCTCTTATTTTTAAATATGATAGTAGAGCTAGAAGGTTTGAAAATGGTCTAGTTGCCCATATTCCTAGAGGCTTTACTCCGTTGCATTTGACTAGCTATAATGAAGTGCTTGGTAGGGCAACGTCCTTAGACTCAGTTTAGAGGAAGACTTAGGATTCAAGGAGAGATCTTTCAAAGAAGAGGGGCAAAGACCTTGATTCTCATAGAAAGAGAGCTTTCAGTGGTCCTTCTAAATTTCAAGCCACTTCAGGGTCTTAAGCTTCTGTTACCTCTAAGGGTAAATTTTCTTCTTGAGGTCTTTAGTCTTCTCAGGGTAAGACATTATAGACACCTAATTTTATCTAACTTTTTTTTTTTCGATAATCCTGAATATCCAAGATTAAGAACTTAACAGCCACCCTCATTGAGAATGATTATTTTCAGATGAACAAGACATTTTCAAGACTTTTTTAGTCATATTTAAATGGTCATAATATACAAGATGAATATTTAAGAGAAAAATTATTTTTAATAGTTTCTTCTCAAATTTTGAAAATCTATCTTTGCGGATGATATCAGGGTCAAATTTTTCATTTTTAGGATTTTTTAAGAAATTTTCATAGAATTTAGAAAATTGATTGTCATATATTTTTATCGATACTAGTGTGATATTTATGCCAATACTTACTCCAAAAGATTAGAAAAATTCAAGGAAAAATTCATATTGGCATTTTATACCACAAGGTGTCAGGTTGTTCATTTTAGTAATTAATTTTGAATTTTTCACAATACCATGAGTATCATACTCGTTAAATTTTTTCTGATAAAATTATTTTGAATTTCAGATTTTCATCTTTACCAGTTTGTAAATTAATATTTTGAATAATATGTTTTATTTAATTAATTTTATATAAGTTTCAATATATTTTTTGAAAATTTCTTGATTCTAAAATATGAACTTTCCTTTATCTGTAAGATTTCTAGTAGAATTTTTTCGAGTTTTAAATTTTAAAATTCTTTAAATATTCACATTTAACCGCCATTAAATCAGTTTTTCATATTTCATTTATTTTTTTATAAGTTTTAGGATTTTTTTTTGTTTTCAAAGTATGAAGTTTTTTGCTCTGAAATTTTTTAAGAAGATTTTTCTGAGTTTATAATTTTTAGAATTCTTCAAATATTATTATTAAATTCATATTAAATCGGGTTTTTGAAATTCATTTTATTTTTTAAGTTTTGCATTTTCATTTAGAATTTTTTCGTTTTCAAAATACTAAGTTTTCTACTTCACAATTTTTTAGGGGATTTTTCAAAATTTATAATTTTTAAAATTCTTCAAATATTGTTGTTTAATTTATATTAAATTAGTTTTTTATAATTCATTTTATTTTATAGGTTTTGCATTTTCATTCAAAATTTTTTTCGTTTTTAAAATATAAAGTTTTCTACTCCATAATTTTTTCAGGAGATTTTTATGAATTTATAATTTTTACAATTCTTTAAATATTGTTGTTTAGTTCACATTAAATTAGTTTTTCAAAATTCATTTTATTTTATTAGTTTTGCATTTTCTTTTAGAATTTTTTTTCGTTTTCAAAATATTGAGTTTTCTACTCTGTAATTTTTTTAGGGGATTTTTTTGAATTTATAATTTTTAAAATTCTTTAAATAATATTATTTAATTCTTATTAAATCATATTTTTAAAATTTAATTTATTTTATGAGTTTTAAAATTTTTCCTGTTTTCGAGATATGAAGTTTTCTACTCTATAAATTTTTTTAGTAAGATTGTTTTGAGTTTATAGTTTTTAAAATTCTTCAAACATTATTATTCATTTCATATTAAATTAGTTTTAAAAATTTCAATTTATTTTATGAGTTTATATTTTTTTACATATAATAATTTTTTCAATAAGGGTTTTTCTCGTAAAGTTTTACGAGTTTGTTATTTTTAATTTTTTCTATAAATTAAAATATTTTTTGATTATTAGATTAAATAAATTGATCATATAAAATTTTATTTTAGATACATAATTTTTAATTTTTATAATTTAATCCTTTTAATTAATTTTTACAGTATTAATTTTACATATTATATAAATATCTTCGAAAACTCTAGAGATGATGATCTCATGCATAATGCAATATGAATAAAGACAAAGATTATTAAGTAAACTCTTGTAAAAGTCAAAAAGTAATGAAAAAAATAATAAATAAAAAAAATATAAGATAAAATATAAGGGCATTCGGCCAAAAACCTTCAAAGGGGTTCATGGCTGATTTTTCCTCTTAAAAGAAAATGAAAATTTCAAAAAGAGCTAATGGCTTCCAAGAACAAAAAACACTGCAAATCCATTAAATTACTTATTTTTTTTCTCATGTTTTTCAAGCTTTCAAGGTAACTTTTTTTTGTAAAAACTTTAATTTTTGTTGATTTCATGATTGATTCCTGATTTCAGTGAGTTTTATGATTCCTTGAGCTCATGAGTTTCATTCCATGTTGAAAGGCCAAGCATGAAAACAATGATTAAAGTTTATGGATTTTGTTGATATATTTGATTTTTGCTGTGTTTGTGTTGATTTTTATAATATTTTGTGTTTATTAGTAATAGTGACATTATCTTTGATGAATATATGTTTTGTAATATTTTTTATGCTATGTTCATGTTGATTTATATTGAAAAATTAGTGATTTCTTGTATTTTTATGCTTAAAAAATTTGTTTATTAATTTATAATATTATTTATGAAATTTCATCATAAAAAAAATTGTCTTGATGGTTTCTATGCCTTGGTTGATCACATGGGCGCTTGTTGGTGATGATTTCATGTGTTTTGGTTGTTTTATAAATATTAGAAATTTCAGGGACTAAATCATAAAATATGTAAATTTTTAGTGCCATTCTATCTTGGCCAAAACTTCCTAGCACCATGGAAAAAGCGATTTAGGCATTTTCAAACATATTTTATGCATTTTTTTACATTTTCGGGGGTAATTTGTAATTTTAAGAAAGTTAAGGGATTAAATTGTAAAATAGGGAAAAATTATGTTTTATGGCTAAAAGTGCTTGGCTGAATTTTCATACACATTTTTGCCATGATTTTTATGTTGATTCTTATCTGGTTTACGTCGAAGGTATACCTTAAGGGCATTTTAGTAATTTACCTAAAATCAAGTCCTAGATAGTAACTGAGATTCTTTTATGCCAAAGGTGCATATTTAGGATAGGTTTGTCATTTAATCACTATATTAGTGTCCGTTAGGGTACTAGGTTACTTTCACGTCGAAGGTATACCTTAGGGGTATTTTGGTAATTTTACCTAAAATCGAGTCCTAGATAGTAACCGAGATACTTTTATGCGAAAAATGTATATTTAGGATATGTTTGTCATTTCCTCATAGTAGTAGTGTCCGTTAGGGTACCAGAATATTTTCACGTCTAAGGTACACTGTAAGGGTATTTTGCTAATTTTGCTTAAAATCAAGTTCTAGATAGTAACCGGGATGCTTTTATGCCAAAGATGCACATTTAGGATAGGTTTGCCATGTCATCATCATATAAGTGTTCGTTACAGTACTAGAATACTTTCACATCAAAGGTATACCCTACAAGCATTTTGATAATTTTGCCTAAAACCAAGTTCTAAATAGTAACAGGATGCTTTTATACCAAAGGTGCATTTTTAGGATAGGTTTGTCATTTCCTCACCATACTAGTGTCCATTAGGGTACCAAGGATACTTTCATGTTGAAAGTACACCATAAGGGTATTTTGGTAATTTTGCTTGAAACAGTCCTAAATAGTAATCGGGATGCTTTTATGCTAAAGGTGCATATTTAGGATAGGTTTGTCATTACATCATCATTTTAGAGTCCGTTAGGATATCGAGATATTTTCAAGTCGAAGTTATAACCAAAAGGGGCATTTTGGTAATTTTACCTGAAATCGAGTCTTAGGTAAGCACCAAGATGCTTTTATGCCAAAGATGCATAATTAGGATAGGTTCACACTTTTAGTATTATTTTCGAGCCTTTAAGGGTCACCGAGATATTTTCATGTCGAAGGTATACCCTAAGGGCATTTTAGTATTTTTACATTAGAATCAAGTCCTATGTGTTTACTGGGATATTTTCATGTCGAAAGTACACATTAGGAAGAGGTTCATCATATTGGACCATTTTTAGGTCTTAGGATTAATATTCTTAATAAAATCGGATATATATTTTTTAAAATTAAGGCAATGTCTCCTAGTTAAATTAATACATGGAATTTCTACTAGAATATTTGAGGAGTTCTACGGATTACTATAATAATGAGACACACTTTTTGAAAATGAAAGTCAAAATTTTTTAATTTTTTGTAAAAATAAAAATGTTTCGTCTTCCACAGGTTCTCCAGCGGGGTACGAAAAAGATTGATAAAAATTTTCGTGTCCACTTAGTTCTCTAGGAGGGTACGAATGATATTGCGATTTACTAAAATAATAAAACCCAACTTTCTCAAAATAATAAATTTATTTAATAGAATGTTAAAGGAATTATAATTAAATATTAAATATTAAATATTGAAACTAAATAAAAATTTAAATTTAAATTAACATATGATTAATAAAGTACCGATTTTGGGGCATCAAGAGAGGGTTAATTGCTATTTGTGATTGTAATCGACTCTTGAACCCTGTCATGCGATCTCTGGTATGAGCGCAGACTTTGGAGTTTGTTTTAAGGGTTTTATAACCCTAGAAATAAAAACTCCGACGGGTCACCAATTAGCTAGCCAAAATTGATTGGAGGTGACTCCAAATAAATGGTCGTTTCACTACAACTATTTAGAGAAGTCAAGTGAGCCATTCATTTTGACAACTCAGTCCCATACATGAAAATAGAGAATAATAATAATGATACGGCTCTAAAAATAAAAGAAAACAATGATGTGTAGAAATATATATATAGAAACAACGGATACATTCACCATTTTAAGTCAAGCTGGTTAGGATTCGTATCTGGGCCATGTTGCGACAGACGTCCCAGCAAGGGCTTAAGTGTTTAGTGTGTGGAGGAGGAGCATGTTTTAGATGTGCTTAGTTGAGTCACCGTATTGCTGACTACCTTCTAAATTCTCAAGATTCACAATTAATGCAGCAGCCACAAAATTTTCAAGTCCTTGAACCATTAGTAATTCAAAAGACACAACTAATCAGGCTATTCAGACTACACGCACACACTTTCATCTAGATTGTAAAGAGGGGGAAGACCTCAAACTCAAGCTCCTGTGTTTGCTCTAAACCAATAGGATGCTGAAGCATTTAATAATATTGTTTTAGGTATCTATCGGTTGCCTTTATTTATGCTCATGTTTTGTATGATACTGGTGCTTCGCATTCTTTTGTTTCATCTGCTCTTATTCAAAAGTATGCTTCGCCTTGTACCCTTTTGGAATATGAATTATGTGTTGATACATCGGTTAGAGGTCAACTTTTGTCATATTTGTAAAATATGTATGATAAGGACTAAGGATAGGAAATTGGTAGCCAACTTGCATGTTTTGAGCATGCATAATTTTGATGTAATTCTAGGGATGGATTGGTTGTCTTCATATTATGCTAAGGTTAATTGTCAGAAAAGAAGGATAGATTTTGAAATCCTTAGGGAAATACCTTTTAGTTTCCATGGTAGTAGTGCATACTTCCTTTATAGGTTATTCCCGTGATGCAAGCTAATCGATTAATGAGAAATGGTTGTAAAGGTATTTAGCAGTGGTAGTTGATAATAGAACCGAAGAAAATGCACTAGAGGATATTCCAATTGTGAAAGATTTTCCTGATGTTTTTCCTGATGACCTTTCCAAATTACCTTCCGATCAGGAAATCAATCTCTTTATTGATTTGCTTTTATTCACTGGTCCTATTTTTAGGATTCCTTATAGAATGGCTCTGGCAAAATTAAAAGAGTTGAAAGAGCAGTTGCAAGAGCTTCTAGATAAAGGCTTTATTAGACCTAGTACGTCATCGTAGGAGCATCGGTGTTATTTGTGAAAAAAAAGAATAGAAGTATAAGGCTGTGTATTGATTATCGTTAGTTAAATAAGGTAACTATGAAGAATATATATCCTTTGCCTCATATTGATAACTTATTTGATCAATTCAATGGTGTTTAGGTGTTCTCTAAAATTAATCTTCGGTCTTACTACTACAAATTAAAAGTCAGAACCAAAGATGTATCCAAAATTGCTTTTCAAACTTAGTATAGGCATTACAAGTTTCTTGTGATGCAGTTTGGGTTGACAAATGCTCCGACTGTTTTTATGGACTTGATGAATAAGGTTTTTAAACCTTCTTTGATAGATTTGTGGTTATTTTTATTGATGATATACTGTTGCATTCAAGTAGTTTAGAGAAGCATGAAAAACATTTAAGAATTGTTTTAGAGACTTTAAGACAGAAGTAGTTGTTTGCTAGGTTAAAGAAATATGAGTTTTGGCTATCTAATGTTGCTTTCCTTGGGCATGTAGTGTCAAAGAACGGGATTTCAATTGATCCAAAGAAGACTGAGGCGATAGTAGAATGGAAAAGGCCAAATAATGTTTCTTAGATTCATAGCTTTTTAGGCTTAGCTGGGTATTATAGGCTTTTTTTTGAAGGATTTCACTTTTATTACTATGGCTTTGACTAGATTGATTTGGAAAGGAGTGCAATTTGACTGGTTAGATGATTGTGAAAGAAGTTTGAATAATTGAAAAGAAGATTGGTTTCCACTCCTATCCTTACCTTACCTGTTGTTGGACAAGGTTTTACCATCTATGGTGATGCTTCAAAGAAATGACTAGGTTGTGTTCTCATGCAGAATGATAGAGTGATTGCATATGCTTCTAGGCAATTAAAACCCTATGAGGAAAATTACCCTACTCATGATTTGGAGTTGGCTGCAATAGTCTTTGCATTGAAAATTTGGAAACATTATCTTTATGGAAAGTCCTATGAAATTTTTATAGATCACAAATGTTTGAAATATCTCTTCACCAATAAGGAGTTGGATATAAGACAAAGGAGATGGTTAGAACTATTGAAGGATTATGACTTGACCATTAGTTACCACCCAAATAAGGCAAATAAGGTATCAGATGCTTTAAGTAGAAAATTTGGTAGGAATTTGGCTACGATAATTACCTCTCAAAGACAGATTCTAAAAGACTTGAGGAAAATGGATATTAGTGTGTGTATATGTGTTTTTGGAGCTTATTTGGCTAACTGATGAGTTCAGCCTACCCTAATTCAGAGAATTAAAGATACTCAAAATATCGATCCTCAACTTCAGAATATTAGATATGAAGTAGAGTCTAGTTCAAAACTAGAATTTTAAATTCATAAGGACACTTCTTTGAGGTTTGGTACTTGGATTTGTGCTTCAAATGATTTGGATATAAAGAAAGAGATTTGGAAGAAGCTCATTACAATACCTATACGATCTATCTTGGTGGTACTAAGATGTATAGAGATTTGAAAAACATGTTTTGGTGGAATAATATGAAGAGAGAGATTGCTAAATTTGTAGCTAAGTGTTTGACTTGTCAACAAATTAAGGTTGAAGTTTAAAGACCTGCAGGATTGTTGAAGCCTCTTCCGATTCCAGAATGGAAGCGAGAATGAATCGTGATGGACTTTATATCAGGTTTACCTAGAACACCAATGAAAAATGACAGTATTTGGGTGATTATAGATAGATTGACAAAGTCTGTGCAATTTTTGACCATTCATACCAGTATGTCATTAGAAAGGTTGGTTTAGGTTATATTGAGTAAATTGTGAGACTTCATGGTATACTAGTGTCTATATTGTCTGATCGAGATTCTTGTTTTGTGCCGAAATTTTAGGAGAGTTTGCATAATGCTTTAGGCACTTGACTGAACTTTAGTACTGTTTTTTAGCCACAAACGGATGGACAATCGCAAACTATCCAAATTTGGAGGATATGTTGAGAGTTTATGCTATGGATTTTAGAGTTTCATGGAATCGCTATTTGCCTTTGGTAGAGTTTACCTATAAAGATAGTTACCAAACCAACATTCTAGATGGCTCTATATGAAGCTTTATATGGAAGGAAGTGTAGATCCCTTCTTTGTTGGGATGATGTAGGCAAAAGACAATTATTGGGTTCAGATCTTGTTTAGCAAGCCGTTGAAAAGTCTAAGTGGTTAGAGAACATCTTCATGCAGCTTAAAGCGAATAGAAAAGTTATGCTGATAATAGAAGAAGAAAATCGAAGCTTGAGGTTGGAGATGATGTGTTTTTACAAGTTTCTTCAATTAAAGGGGTAATGATATTTGGAATTCATAGAAAACTTAATCCTCGTTATGTGGGACCTTTTGAGAGTCTTGATAAGATAAGAGATGTATCTTACAAACTTGCACTTCCACCTACATTATCTGAAGTGAATAATGTGTTTCATGTCTCTATGTTGAGAAAATAATTTCCGGATCTGAGTCATGTGATAGAGTTGGCTCTTTTTAGACTTAAAGAAGATTTGTTTTATGACGAGTATGTGTTACATATTATAGATAAAAAAGAGCAAGTGTTGAAGAGACAAACATTCCTTATGTTAAGGTTTAATTCAGTAATCATACAAAATGAAAAACAACTCAGAAGTTAGAAGAAAATATAAAAGAAAAGTTTCCTCAGCTTTTTGAGAGCCAATGTATAAGTTTAAAGGACTAAACTTATTTTAAAGAGGGGAGGATGTAAAGCCCACAAAAAAAATGAAAACACTTAGTTATTTTATTAAACAGTTAGCCTAATTTCAGTTTTATATTCAGGCCCAATTAAATTTATTAGAGTTGTTAACCTAATAAAAAAATTAAAATTACAAAATTTTGTGCTACTTATTGTTAGATAAGGTTGTAGGAGAGTTTAACCCTAAGAGAAAAAAAAAGGCAAAAAAGAGGCAAATCCATCATTAAAAACATGGATTTAGATAAGATTTTGCTTGATTTTTGTAAAATTCTTATATTTTTTGATAAATTTACATAAAACCCATGCTTTAATTTTGAAGTGTTTTGATGTTATAAAAATTTCAATGACTTCCTAGTAACTTTTTGGTGACATTATAATTTCCAGTAGAAAGGTCTATTTGAGATCTTTCAAACAGCATGTGTGGCACTTCATTTGGTTCAGTATTTTAGGAGTTGTGATTTTTTAAAGGTTATTGATTTGGGTTTTTTTAACTAATCTGACCAGCCAACTTTGGGTCACCGGAAAACCATTTTTTGGTGACCATTTCTAGGCAAAACTTTAGATGAATTTTATAGCACAAAATGTGAACTTTGTAATAGTACAATTGGTTTAGTTATACGAGTTCTGTGTGAAAAGAATCAAAGCCCCAAAGTGGGTTAATTAAATCTGCCAATTTAAAAACCCAAAAAATTCTTTGTGATGATTTTCAAGGTTCAAACCCCTGAAACTTAGGTTATTTGAAACTGTTTTTGTCGAAATAAAATTCCACGTTATAGTATTACATCTCTACTGTTGAATTGTGTTTTTAAACGGTATCAAGTATTTGCATGAATTTGGTTTTATAATGACTTCAATTAAATCAAATGATCACAGATTGCTAAATTCTAGAATTTAGAGAAAAATTCATTTTTAATTTTTGTAAATTTTTTTGACCAAAATAAAATATTTTTAGTTAAAAATATTATTAGTATCAATTTTACTAGTTTTAGTGCATTTTTATATATTTAAATAAATATTTATGAAATTATTTTTATTTTACTTGATTTTTGAGAAAATTTTATTTGTATATATATTTATTTTCAAAAATATGAAAATTATTTAGGAGTCCATTATATTTTCATAAAGTTCAGTTGATACTGATTTTATGTTGTAATTGTTAGTTTTTCAATTTTACGTAGTTTTAGATATTTTATTATTAAGAAAGTCTCGGTTTGTTAGGAAAATTACCACACTACCCAAATATCTCCGAATGATCAACGAAAATTTTACGTTGTTAAATTTTGATATATATATATATATATATATATATTCTTAATCTTTTGGCTATTAGAAGAATTGTGCAATTTGTAACTTAAGTGTCACTTTAGCGAATCAAGTAAGTGACTCGATATTCCTTTAGTATTTATTTTGAAAAATCAACCCTTAATATTTTTACATCATATATGAAAAATTGTTATTTTTCCCATGTTTTAGTAAATTAGGTTAAGCATGAAATCTATAGTTTTAGAATGAAATTTGAAAATATTGTGCTATTTATCCATATATTTATTTTATGATTGTAATTTTGTATGATTATACTAAATGGTTTATTTCAAAATATATAAATATGTGCCGAGAAATATTGTGTACAGAATGTGTTTGTTTCTAAATATAATAAATGTACACACATTAATCTAATTTTCCTATTTTAGATGTTCTACCAATATGCTAGGCTTGAACCCTACCAATAAGGGTTGATTGTTGGCCATGTCGACATGTACTTTGTAATTAGGAGTCGGTTTCAAACCGTACCACCGGTTAAGAATAGTGATTTTTGTATTGAACCGTGCTACCAGTTAAGAATAGTAATTTATATATTAAAAAATGCTACCGATTTAGAACAGTGATTTTTGTTTCAAACCATGCTACCGATTAAAAATAGTAGTTTTCGTTTAAAACTGTGTCACCGGCTTAGAATATTAGTTTTTTTTCCCCATAACTTGTAAATGAAGATAGTTAGATATATATATATATATATATATATATTTCGAAGACTTAAGCATAAAAATTTCATTTAAGTATATTTATCATATTATTATTTTGAAAGAAGTTATTTATAGAAAATATGATTATCCAAAATTTTTTATTTCTTAGTTAAATTTGTTATTTTGGCCAAAATAGTTTTTAAGTATGTTTAACCCAACTAAAGGAATGTCAGTTGTTTACTGAATAGTTATACTTATTATATTCTTTAATATTTTATAAGTTTTGAATGTGAACTGACACTTAAGAATATCGAGAAGTGATGTTTCAATTTTAGCATATGTTTTTTAGACTTTAGTGTATTAAAAAAATTACAACTTTTTAAAATTATTATTTGATAAACTATTAAAGGATTCAAACTTTTATTTTAAACATTTTATTATGCCTATAATTTTTTTTTTACATTTGATTTTTTAAACAACTCAAATTTTTTTATTTTTATAAATATAATTTTTTTGAATTAATTAATTATTATACATATTTGTGGAATTGAATTTCACATTTGTGCGGCGTCTATTATACTTTCATTTGGAGCGTGAGATAAATCTCCAAGTCATCAGTATCATATTCACTGATTTCCGTTGTACAAGACACTCCTTTCGCTTTCTTTTAACTTAATTTCTCAGTAAAAAATTTGCTTTTATTAGAAAAACTCTTCTGTGGACATCTATTAACACTCTGTAGCCATCTTTGGAGAATACAATGAGCCTTACATCACCTAATCCCAGCCCTCAATTGCTAAAGCTAGTGACTTTGAGTTTAGTGAGGGATTTAGCAACTCGGGTTTGAGTCTTTTTTCGAGACTCTTCACTAATTTTGGACTCACGATGGTGTTCCTCTGCATCGTTTTAAAAAGGGTGGGGTTGTGACTCGGGCAAGTTGACTTACTTGGAGGAGGAGGACAAGAGGAAGGAGAAGATAGCCTGGAGAGTGTGGTTGTGGAAGCTGCTCTTGATGGGGAGAGAGATAAAGAAGTGATCAGGATCATGGAAAAGAAAAAAAGTTAAAAGAATATTAGGTTTTGAACTAAGAATGAGAAAAAAATATTTGATTTAAAATTAAAGAGGAAAAAGAAAAAAAGAAAATGAAATAAAAATAAAAATAAAAAAATGATATAATAATGATTTTTTATCAAAATATAACAGAGTTAACTGCTGATAAGTGAAATAAAATTACAAAAAAAATATAAATTTCAATATAAAAAATTTTATGTCAATCACTCAAGGTATAGGAAGTGAAAATAGATTTATACTTAAAAAAAATGTAATATTTATCACTTGAACTATTGATAACTCACTTGAAAAGTCTTAAATTATTTAAACTAATTTTTAATGATTTTATTATTTTTTTCAATGCATTTGATAAATCATTATTAAAACAACTTAATGAAGCATTTCAATAAAAAAAAATGTTAAAAATGCCAAATGACTACTTATCACATTAACTTTTAACTACTTAATGAATTATGTCAAACATTGTTTCATTAAATTAGTTTGATCTTTTTCCTCTTTTAAGTTATTACTCTTTTCTTTATAACTTTTATCGATTAAAATATAATAACTATAAAATCATACCTTTGTCTTATAAAAGATTAACAAAAAGATGTACTAATCATTTAATTTTAAATAATATATCAAACAATTTTTAAATCATAAATTCTACACTTCAAAATTTTCAGATATACTTTATTTTATTTAATGTTTAATTTATTCAGTTCATCTAATTGTATCTAACTTCTCTATTTCCTTATTATTAAAGAAAATAAAGTTCAAATTATAGTTAAATGCAAGCCACAATCCATTGAGCCACAGAACAGCTGCTGATACAGATTTCAATTTTCAAACCCAAAAATTCCTTCCAGATTAAATCTCCATAGGAACAGACAAAGTAGGTCCAGGATGAAAAATTCAAATGGATATTCCGAAGAAGAAAATGAACTCAGCATTTCATTTGAAGTACATTAGCTAACAAAAGAAATGTAGGTAAACGACTGGGGGGCTTGGATTCATTGTATTGCAGCAAGAAACTAAGCTCATATATATATCGAGATTTCACTTCTTCTTGGCAGCATCTCCAGCCTTGGTCTGCATGTGGGAGCAAAAGTAACAGCAGTTGGATACAGTCCCAAATAATAGGACCAATATAAATTCAGAAAAAGGAACGGTTAGAAAAAGAAACACCCCAATTACCTTCTTTACACCTCTGATCTTCTTAGCCCTGTTTTTCCTTTCCTTAAGCTGCTTTCTAGACTTTTCAACCTTGGTATCGAGTCCGTTCTATCATCAGAAGAAAGAATTTCAGTATCAATGAACAAGGTGCATATGTGCATTAGCACATGCATTTCATATAAGTGCAAGAGGGAAAGGGAGGAAAAGAGAGAAGGTTGTAAAATTTCGATAGCATTCTTCTCTATTACTAAAGTTGAAGCTATTATTTTCATTAGCTGCGTCACCCCAAACGCATGAGACAGAATGCACTGCTCAGCTGCCACAAAACTTCTTGTGTGACACAATGGAAGTATTTTTTATCTAAGGTAAAGACTCCATGACATAGGTAATACACCTTGTTTTAATGACTTTCTAAACTTATTTCTACGTTATAAACTCAATTGAAACTTCAAGTATCAACCCATGAGATCATAGCTAGCCTTATGCAATAAGCCAAAATAACCAGAATCAATAGCATAGTAATCCATCCCATCTATGATGAAAACTTGGTCAAGCTAGAACTTCATATCAAAAGACGATAAACTTATTTAGCAATCAAAAAAGACAACCCTTGCAAAGTATTAACCTTATCTACAAATATCTGGAATCCCAAATAAATTTAAACTCTAAATCTAGATTAAGATTCCGAGATGGGACCTTATCTCTAGGACTTGACAATTCTACTAAAAATGTCAACCATGAGGTTGACTAAGCAATATCATCAGCTTTCAATGGGAATCACAACATAAATAAATGGTAGTTTTTCCAAAAGGTTTTGAGTAAAGTTTCCTGCAAACCAATAAATATGCCTTGCTTCTTCAATTTAAGTTCTTGAAACCAGCTAGTTTTCCCTAAAGAGAATCAACTAGATAACCACAACAATCCCGGCAGCTGGGAAACCACATAGCAATGACACAGCTGGTAATTCATATTACTCCAACTCTCAACAGCAACCAAAAAGAACGGGAAATGTAGTAATTATTACATTAATTTTTTTTTTTTTTTGACATGCAAAATATTGCTTCCTCCACATATATCACTCCATATTCTAAGGCACATTTGAAAGAACGAATCACACTTAGGGAATCAGTTCTTGTCATCCCTACAACTATTAAATCTTTTGAAAAGAATAATCTAAACTAAGGTTACCAAACACTAAAAGTTCTAAAATGAATGCAGTGTTTGCAATTAAGTGTAGCATATAAACTTGATCCTTTGAAGTTCTAAACCTATTGTTTGGCAACATAAAACAAGACCAAGGAATTGTTCAACTAGACTAATCAAATGCCACAGTAAATATAAAGAATTTCAAATGAATACCTAATGACCATTAATGGCTTAAACCGAAATATAAATCATGGAAAAGTCGGTCATTACCCTGATCAGGCGGTATTTAGGTTCATACTTCTTTGCATTCTCAACTGAGTCATAAATAAGCCCAAAGCCAGTTGACTTCCCTCCTCCAAAATGTGTACGGAACTTAAATACAAAAATGGAATTTGGGTCTTTTACTTCATACATCCTGGCCAGTTTCTCCTTCAGCTCAGCCTACATTCGAATTTCGTACTTAAACCAGTTAAAGAGTTTGGAAATATAATTACATTTTCAAACCTTAAACAAACAAATAACTCATTAAAAATACCTTTGAAACATTGGGTCTTCCAGGATGCAGAACATCTATGACCTATGCCAAAACCAAAGGAAAAAAAAAGACAGCTACTTTTCAGTTTTATAAAAAGCCATTTAGTCAAAACTCTTCCTTTTCAAGTTCTTCCTACATTTTCTCAGTGACCAAACAGTAATAGGAAAAAAAAAAAAAAACGCAAATGAAAGCTAAAATATTTCATAACGAAATTAAAATAAAAATAACCCACGAATTGTTTCCTTGAGAGGAGCCTGTTGGTCATGAACTTCCTTGTTCTTATGGTAACAGCCTTGTCCGCCATTGCTCTGCACACACAAAACGAAAAGAAAGCAAAAAGATAAGTATTACGTAGTTCTATACATATATAATGGTTGATTAAAGGGAGGAGCGGGCTAATGGCTCACTTTAGTTAGGGTTCTTTGAATATGGTGTTTCGTTACGAGGACTAGTGGTGGGAGGTTGTTCACAGGCGCCGGCACTAGAGCTGAGATCAAAAAGAAAACTTAACTAGGGTTTTCTGTAAATAAAGGGTAGTATTTTCAGTTTTGTTTGGTTGATTGGATAATAAAATTCTTAACTGGGATTGTCCATGACGGGAAATTTTATATCCGATTTGATGATTTACTTTTTTGGGTTATGTTTTTTCTTTGAAAAAAAAAAAAAAAAAAAGAAGAATTTTCATGAAGGAAGAAAAATTTTTAAATTGATAAAAATAAATATTTTTAATTGCTTTATTTTAAAAGTTCTACCTTTTCATTAATCTTAAAAATTAAATTAATTTATTTGATATAAATAAAAAATTAAAAAAATATTTTATATTTTATCTTCTTAATAAATTCAATTTTTTATATACATCATTAATTTTGCATTTATATTAAAAATATTATTTTATAATAATTGATATAATTTGCATATGAAACAAATTTTAGTAAATATATACTTCATTAGTTTTATTTATTTTAAAATATAAAATTATATATTCAAAAATAAATATATCAATAAGTAGCATGCGATAACAAACCCAATTATTTTAAAAGAACAAACAAGTTAAAATTAAATCTTAAGGAAGCGTTTTTTTTTTTTTTAAGTGAGTAGTTTTTTTTTTTAAAAAATTGAAATACCTAAATATACCTGATTTTAATTTAATATTGTAATTTTAGTTTGTTTGTATGTTATTTTTGCAACTGAGTTGGTGTTATTTAGAGGTAGCAAAATGAATCCGAATTTAAAAATTTATCCCAAAAAACTCAAGCTCAAACCCGATTTGACTAAAAAGTCAATAGACCGAACCTCAAAAAACCCGAACCTAAAATGACTTGAACCCGAAATGATCCAAACCCGAGCCTGACCCGAACTCGAACCCGAATTTAATACTAAAAATAAATATGAAGAAATTATAATTATATAATTTTTAATAAATCAAAAATATTAATTATGAATTTTATTTTAATATTTTTTTAATAATTTAATTAAATATTAAAAACTTAATTTATATTTTAAATATG
>JBBYHL010000022.1:15758918-15774185 GCA_038381835.1 Adansonia madagascariensis | reverse complement strand
TTAAAGATTCATATTATTGCTATGGCCTTCATAGGGATATAAAAATTTTCAAAATTTTTCTTATTTGTTAAGTCTTTCGAAAGATACGAAATGTAATTTTAAAAAATTTAAGGGCTTGATTCCAATTATTGCATTTTAAGTCAAACTTAAACATTTTAGCTTTTTCATTTAGACTAAATTCATCTACTTTTCATCATTTTAGGTCATTTTAAAGTCCATTAGGGTTATCAGGATACTTTTATGTCGAGGGTATATCCTAAGGGCATTTTGGTAATCTTGCTTATCGAGATGCTTTTATGCTAAAGTTGAATATTTTAGGATTGGTTTAGCCTTCTAAGGTCATTTTAAGGTCCATTGGGGTTACTAGGATACTTTTATGTCGAAAGTATACCTCAAGGGCATTTTGGTAATTTCATTCACTGGAATGCTTTTACGCCAAAGGTGAATATTTAGGATTGGATTAGTTTTCCAAGGTTATTTTGAGGTCAATTAAGGTTATCGGGATACATTCATGTCGAAGGTATACCCTAAGGGTATTTTGGTAATTTTGCTCACTGGGATGCATTTACGTCAAAGGTGAATATTTTAGGATTGGTTTAGCCTCTAAGGTCATTTTAAGGTTCATTAGGGTTACCGGGATACTTTCATGTCGAAGGTATACCCTAGGAGCATTTTGATGATTTTGCTCACTAGGACGCTTTTACAACAAAGGTGAATGTTTCAGGATTGGTTTTAGCCTTCTAAGGTCAGTTTAAGGTCCATTAGGGTTACCGAGATACTTTTATGTTGAAGGTATATCCTAAAGGCATTTTGGTAATTTCACTAGAATGAGTCTTAGGTGGTCATCGGGATGCTATTATGCTAAAGATGTGCATTTAGGATAGGTTCTACCTTCCATAATCATTTTCATGTCCTTAGGATTACCGGGATACTTTCACATCGAAGGTATACCTTAGGGGCATTTTGGTTATTTCACTAGAACCGAGTCTTAGGTTGTCATCAGGTTGCTTTTATGCTGAATATGTGCATTTAGGATAGGTTCAACCTTTCATAATCATTTTCATATCATTTAAGGTTACCGGGATACTTTCATATCGAAGGTATACCCTAAGGGCACTTTGGTAATTTTGTATTAGAACCAAGTCCTTTGTGATTACTAAGATACTTTCATATCAAAAGTACACATTAAGAATATGTTCATCATATCAGGTCATTTCTAAGTCATAAAGTTCATATTTTTAGTAATAAAATTATTTTTATAAATAAGGCAATGTCTCCTAATTAAATTAATACGTAGGATTCCTACCAGAATATGTGAGGAATTTTACAGATTATTTTAATGGTGAGATACCCTTTTCAAATAGGAAGTCGAGATTTTTCGATTTCAAAAAGAAAAAAACAAAACCTTTCGTATTTCGCAAGGTTCTCTAACGGGATACGATAAAGAATTTGTGTACACTTGATTCCCGAGGAGGGTACGAATAATTTTATGATTTCAAAAAGTAATAAAACCCGACTTTCCTCGAAATAATAAATTTGTTTAATAAAATATTACAGGAATTATAATTAAATATCGAATATTGAAACTGAATAAAAATCAATTTTATTTTAACACATGATTAATAAGGTACTGATTATCGAGCATCACGAGAAGGTCGACCTTTACTTGTGATTGTAATCGACTCCCGAACCCTTTCAAGCGATCTTTGGTATGAGCGCAGACCTCTAAGTTTGTTTTTATGGGGTTTCGTAATCCTTAAAATATAAACTCTGATAGGTGTCCAATCTCATCTGGCCAAAACAGATTGGTGGTGACTCCAAAAAAAATGATCGTTTTGTAACGACTATTCAAAGAAGTTGGGTGAGCGATTCATCTCGACAACTTAGTCCTCAGGTACGAAAAATAAAGTATAATAATCATGATATAGGCCCCTAGAAATAAAAGAAATAATTATATATATAGTTACATAGAAACAATAGATACATTTTCCATTTTAAGTCGGGCTGGTCAGAATTTATGTCAGGGCCACCTTGTGACAATATTAAGACACTTGAAGGGATCCATAGGTAAAGGACTTATATTTCAAAAAAAGAAAAAAGCTTAAACTAGAAGCTTATACACATGCAAATTGAGTAAGTTCTAACATAGATCAAAGATGAGCTACTAGTTATTGCACCTTCCTAAAAGGGAACCTAGTTTTTGGAGGAGTAAGAAACAATCGACTATGCACATCTTAGTATAGAGGTACAGGTTCAAGTAATGGCACACGAAACATGTGAACTACTATAGCTAAAAATGATTATTATTTGATTAAGATTCAAAATAGAATGCCCCATGATGATCTATTGTGATAATAAAGCTGCAGTATATAATTTCAATTATATATTATAAAATTGATGATATTTATAAAAAATATAATTTTATAATTAATTAATAAGTTGTATAAATTTTATGATTATAAACATAAAATTTACAATTATCTTCCAACATTTATTACCATATTATCAATTATTTATTTTTATGTTGAATTCATTTACTATTATTTTCTTAATAATATTTTTTACTCATTATGTTACAGTAATATTATTAAACAATTCTAACTTTGTTATTATTTACTTCTATGTTATTCATCATATACTATTACTTTAAAATTATTTATCTTTAAAGTTAATAAATTTATTAATATATTATTAATCATTTACTAAGAATCCAACTTTTTTGCTAATAATTTTATTTGATAAATTTTCAATATTTGGAAGCATGTAGCTGAAAATTAATTGCACGTTAACATGTTAATTTATTTTATATGATTTTTAATCTAAAGACATACAACTTCATGACTTAATTGCGAATCAATCTGTTAAATAACATAATTTCAAAACTTAAGGTATAATTACATCTTGGAATTGTAGAGATAATGAAATGTTATCAATAATTTTTGCTACATTATTAATCATTTACAATTATATCATCTTTACTATAATGCCATTAGTTACTATTATATTATTAATCATTTATCACTATTTATCAATTATTTACTATTATTTTGTTTAACATATACTATTATGTTATAATTATTTATCTTTTAATCATAAATGTATTGTTATATTATCAATCATACTACTATTTTAACAATAGTTTACTACTAAAATTATTCATCATGCACTCTCATTTTACAATTAGTTTTCTTTAAAATTTATAAAATTTACTATCAATCATTTGCTATTGTATTATCTATTAATTGTTAATTATAAAAAGAATTGATCTAATAATTTTATTCTAAAAAAGTTTTCGATCTAAAAACATGCAATTTGATAATCTAATTGTCGGTTACTTTCAAAATTGATATAATTTAAAAATTTAAACTATGATTGTAGATTGCCATTATAAAAATGATGACATTTGCACTGTATAGAATTTTTTATTATTTTATTAATAGCTTATGCAAATTTTTACAATTTTAATGATGACATTTATAATTATTATCGCGTCTATTTTAATTTATTACCATATTACCAATTGTTAACTATTGTTTTATCATTCATTTAATGCAATATTATGAATATGTTGCTACAATGTTATTAATCATTTTACTACATTATTTATTGTATAATAAATATTTTACACAGTTACTAACAATTTTATTTAACAAAGCTTTTAGTAGAAAATATTTAACGTGATGACGTGAATTAATATGTAATTTGAAATAATTTTAAAACCTAAAAGTATATTTACAATATTATATTATAAAAAATTTGATATTTGTAAAGATGAAAAATATTTTTATTTTAGGTTAATAGCTTGTTTTACAATTACAACTGTGGAATTGATTATTATGTTATCTACAACTTATTATTATCTTATTCATCATTTTTTATTAATAATTTTACTTTAATAAAAAATTTTAATCTAAAATGTATGCATGACATAGACTTAATTTTGAGTTAATTTATTAAGTTATCATAATTTTAAAAATGAAATGTTTAATACTGGTTGTGTCATAAAAATGTTTATTTGTAAAACTGTAAAATTAACCTTTATATTAATAGCTTATGTAATATTTTAAAATTATATATAATTATTCTATTATGTACTCATTTACTATTATTTTATCCTTCTATTATTAAATTTCCAAAGCTTTCTTCTATCACTTTTTATTAAAAAAAAATCAATCTAAAGTTTACAATTTAATTACTTAATTGTAATTTAACTTACTAATTATTAAGTTAACAAAATTTCCAAACATAAAATTATAACTACAATTTGATGTTATAAAAATAATATTATAAAAGTATCAAATTTTTTTATCCATTATTAATAGTTTATATTAATTTTTACAGTTAAAATTTATAAAATTTACTGCTACAATAAATTATTTACTATTATTTTGCTATAATTTACTATCAAACAATTCCATACTAATATATTATTAATATTTTTACCATGTTATTCATAATTTACTAATTGCGGCTAATAATTAGTACCATGTTATTAATCAATTTATTAATATATTATTGAAAATCAAATACACGTTATTAATCAGTTATTACTCTGTTATTAATTTTTATGTTATTCATTATTTATTAATTATTTGACAACTTTTACTAACAAATTTTTAATAAGGTTCTCAACCTGAATGCATTCAACGTGATGACCGAATTATAAAACTAATAATAAATATGAATTTACTAAAATATTATATAACTTTATAACTTGGTAACTTTTTCAATACCATTGATTTTCAAAATCAATAGGCTAAAAATTTTACCTTTTGGTAGTCTTTATAAATCATTTAGAAACCTCATACATATTTTGTAAGAAATTTATATAGATATTCATCGACTTAGACTTATTAAATTATAAGATAATTACTAGTAGGAAACATACAATGAAACACAATAGAGCGATTATAGATATAACAACAACATCTATGAATATGGATATTTTTAATATTTATACAAAAACAGAGTGAAAATAAATAAGATAATCTCTGCCCGTTCCACTTCATTATCATCCTAGTTTAGACTAAAACTTCACGTATTAGGTTGGCAAAGCACCTCGCTTAATTCCAAGGGGACAGATTAGGAAGAAACCTTCAAGTTGGGAGAATTTGAATATGGGCTCATCCTAATTGAGTCTTGACCCCCATAAATGCGTTCATTCTAACATAGTGCTGAGTGTTTTCGCTGATCGTTTTATGGCTTCCTTTGGTACCCAGTAATTGATAACTTCGTTGCTGATAATTTCCTAACAATGGCTAAGGATCCAAATGCGCCATTAGAATATCCATAAGAGCACTTCATCTTAAAAAATTTGCTGTCTTCTTTGGGTTAGGAATAGGAGCAGAGAGACATTGGAAGTTAAGGTTTCTCCATTGATTCAAATTATTAGTGTTTAAAGATTGATTTTTGATAGCAAACATTATACATCAAACACTCACAATATTTTTACCGGAAATTTTGAATGACACCAGTCATCCATTTCTCTATTACGTACCTATTTCCACTTTTTTCTAATGCTTCTATTATTCCCAGTACTAAGATGCAATTAGACATATTTCAAATTCACAACTGGGAAGTCGGATCAAATCCATTTTTCTTTGCGATATCACCATTGGAAACAGCTGCTCCCACATGATCATCATCCATGAATCTCTTCCAAAACCAGTGATGCTTCCACACTCTCTCAGTCATCTCTTCAATTGGAACATTTTTCGTCTCCGGTATTAGAAACAGTGCGAAGATGGACATGATGAGGACCCAGCCTGAGAAGAACAAGAAGATGCCGAACTTGAAATGACAGAGCATTGAGAGGAAAGCCTGAGCTATAACAAAGGTAAAGAGCAAGTTGACACAAACAGTCACACTCTGCCCTGCCGAACGGGTCTCCAGAGGGAATGTTTCACTAGGGATCAGCCAACCAAGAGGGCCCCAAGACCATGCAAAGGCTGACACGAAAGTACACACCATAACAACTACTAGGATTGCGAAACCTTTGTGGAGATCATCAGAATGGTCTTTAACCTTGATTCCTAGGATAACTGCTATCACTACTTGAGAGAAAAACATCTGGACACCCGCTTCAAGTAACAGCACACGACGGCCCACTTTGTCAACCGAGTAAATGGAGACAATGGTGGATAGAACATTGACAGCCCCAGTTATAACAGCAGAGTAAAGGGCAGCATCATTGCCAAATCCCAGTGTGTCAAACAGGACAGGAGCATAAAACATGATTGCATTGATACCCGTACACTGTTGGAAGATCTGTTCCAAGTATCCAAACAAATAGAAATGCGGACAAATCAGTAAGAAAGAATTACTTATTTTGGCAACAGATATGCATCAACATTTCCACATTTGGATTTGAAACCTTGAAGTGATCAGCAATAAGCTGTTGCGATTTAAGTACCAACCTGCAGGGCAATTGCAATGACAAGTTGGGGGCGGTTCCTACGTTGAAGAAGATTCCTAAATGGGTGTTTCACTTGTTTAGCCACACGACTTGCCTCAACAAGCTCCAGGAACTCAGGCTCAATATTATCTGTGCCCCGAATCTTTCTGAGCACAGCCTTTCCTTCTTCCAGGCGACCACGCTCGATGAGACTATTAGGACTATCAACCACCAGGAGGGCACCCACGGTTAGGAGAAGTGCTGGAATACCGGCCAATCCTAATGATAGCCTCCAACCCCATCCCCCTTCAATTCTGTCGTTTCAAAGCAAAGAGTTAGCAGAAAAGCCTGAATGTAGTTGCAATGCAAAAGGAAACGACTGATTAATGATGACCACTCCCTAGAGGATGTTATTTCGAAAATCGTGGAACTGAGCAATGTCTAGAGACATTGTCCTACTAAAAATGCAAATTAAAGTTCTTTTTTCTCCGGAATATTTGCATATAAAATTTGTACTCTGAAAGAGTGTTATCGTTCATACAGAAAGGAGCTGTTGGCAACAAGATGGCAATATCCTTGAGGATCTCCCAACAAATTCTGTCAAGGGTTCTTTAAATACACAAATTACAACTAAATTGATTTCACTGTAATTGGTAAAAAGATGAAACTAATTCATCTCTGTTTTATGTTACTCTAACTTGTTTAAGTGTCAAATATAAGTATGTATTGGACATAAATATATTTAATATTTTAAACTTTTTTAATAATTTAAAAGATTATGCTCTTTTAATTATATACAAATATGTGCTGACCACGTGTCAAATATAAGTGCTTATTTGAGTAACATAGTTTTTATTTTTATTTGATGTCTTTCAAGGTTTCACAATTTTGAGGCGTGCTTCTCGTGTGTGTGTGTATATATATATATATATATATATAATAATAATTTCATTGTCCCAGGTCTAGCGGGCTACCATTAATAATTATATATATATATATATATATATGCACTCAATTGTATTTAGGATCAACTGAATTATCAAACCTGGCCTTCGAAATTTAGCATTCAAAGCATTTGATTAGGATTAAAGCAAACTTTCAAATGAAAATTAGTTTATGTTGACTGTGCTATTCCAGCAAAAGAAAAACCTTCTAAGAAGAATAAAAAACACCAAGCGTTTGCCAGAAACAACCAGGATAGACTTATCAATGGCCTCTTTGAATTCTAGTTGGAGCCTCCCTAGGAAAAACATTATCATCTACCAAACTTTAATTACTTGTTTAATAAGGGATCAAAATTATTGACTCTAAGGTGTAACAGGTGTCTACTGTCGATTGAGAAATACTTCTGGGAACAGAAGTACACCTTAGCTTGCAATTTGACAAGAAAATATTATAATATTATTATATTATAGCAGCTGCCACCTTCTACTACTTAAATTTGTTGTTTTCACAGCAGCTGCTATCTTCAATAATATAAACAATTCTACAGCAAGGCACGTGTAATTCATACCCTCTTAATTTCAACAATTCTACAGCTAAATTCATAGAAAAGCATATCCTTTCCTTTCACCGGTCATTAATTTATCTCTTGCTTACTCCAATGATAAGAAATCTTTGAAAATGAAGAAACAAACACATAAATATCTAAATATTAAAGAGTAAGAGGAGAAAGAACAGGCTTACTTGGCAGTCCCATAGTTGACAAGATTGGCAAAGAGGATTCCGATAGTGACGTTAAGTTGGAATAATATGTTTAACCCTCCACGAATTCTTGTTGGTGCTATCTCTGACAGGAACAATGGCACGGCCTATTGTGCGTGCAAATTGCAATATCAGCAAATCAGTAATTAAAATCAAAGTTAATTTCCATATCTAAACTAAATCAAGTTCAAATTAAATATATATATATATATATTTGTGATCAAAATCTCTTCCCAATTAAGATGCTTGGTACATTATTCTAATATAATAGTATTCGGATGTGACATTGCTTGCGTTCGTATATATAAAACAAATTCTCCTTTTTCGAAAATCCAAATTTTAGGCACATGGCACCACATTTCATAGTAGGTATGGTTAAAAATTATACCCATATCTTTCAACGTATATAATCAATACCAAAAATAATTATTTAACAATCAGGGTTTGTCTCAACTCAATAATAAGTATTTTAACTTCGAACCTCTATCTTAAATAAAATTAAAAAATAAATAGATAAATAAACTTTGAGTTCCTATGCACCGCTACAAGTTAGCTGACATGGGGTAGTTGAATTCAAGGTCCAAGTAACTACAAAAAGATAAGATAAACAATTCAAAAATCTACGCCACACAAGACCAGAGTAATTACCCACAAAAGGTGAAGAAGCATCACGTAATTCATTAAAGACTTTTCAAAAAGATTTAAAAAAGAAAGAAAGGAAAAAAAAAAAAGCAATATTTTTAGAGCAAGAGGAGTAAAGAAACTTGCTTTTGAAGACTTTTTTCTGGATAAATCCAAGCTAAGATCTTTTACATATGATGCATTCTTTGATAAAGCCAATGGAGAGAAAAAAAGTCACAATCACATGTATAAAACGTCAAACCTCAGAACATAGAGCTAAAAAGTTAGGGCAAGTAAAACAAATTGGGATTATGACTAAGACTTAAAAAGGATAATTGAACAAGAAGACGTAATGATGTAATTATGAAAGCTAACTTGATTAATCAAACAATAATTGGAATTTAGCTTTAAATTTTATGGAGCATTGGTCATAAAGGTCGTTTCATTCTTAAAAAACTAAGTCTAGCCGACATGGGTTACGAGCTACGTGCTGGAATGGGATAGGTAGGAATGTAAGCTTTGGTGGAAACGTAGGGTTGTGACCAATTAACAAGCTAAATGAAGTGTCTGATAACGGATAATCCAATGGTATTCATTATCATCAACTGATATAGTCAGGGAACTCTATCAACTGATTACCAACTGTTTTGAAAGGGAAATTAAATGATGTTGATAAAGGCTACCTCTACTTGAGACAACCCCCAAATCAAACGCCTTTATGCCATATGTTTTTGCCTTATCTTAATTTGGTACTCCACTTTACACCCAACATTGAATTTTATCATTGGTGCATTATCCGTACTCAGAAAGTATGATTCAAATTTCCTATTTCCCGGAATCTAAAAAATGTTTTAATTTAATTTTATATGCACCAATTTTACATTGGCCCAACTCAAGTAAGTCTTAATTCAAAATATCAAGATTTTAATAATTGAGTTTAGACTTTAAAATTAATCTAACCATTAACTTTTTTTTAAAAAAAAAAAAAAACTAATCTAACTTCAATTCAGAATATAAGGATAAAAAACCCCCTAAGTTTGACCATGATTTCATAAAGTTGTATCAATATATGAAAAAAAAATGATTGACAATATAATAAAAACCTGATTATAGAAATTACCTGGTTAGCAAAACCAACACCACAACCAAGCAATATCCTGCCAATAATAAGCATGGCAAGGTCTTGAGCAGCAGCATTAAAAGCAACACCAAGAATGAAAAAGAAACCAGCTATCAACATGGTTAGGCGGCGACCTAGCCTCCTTGTGGTGTAGGAGGCAAAAAAGGTGGCCGTTAAACCAGCCAAATAAAGTGATGAAGTGAACAATTGCAGGCCTTGGTTGTCATATTTGCAGTAATTTCCATTGATTCCAGGATCGTTGGTCCTTCGATAAACTACTGGGAAGAATTTTTGCAAGAAGTCGGGCATGGATGTGACGCCACCTACATCAAAACAAGTAATTAATTTCAATTATTACGAGATATTTCTTTTTTGGGGTTAGGTTGTTGGATGATGACTTTTAATGCAATAAAATTGTGATCATATATGTCAGTCCAAGACAACGTAAATCAAAATAATTTCATATTTATTAGTTTAAGAAAAATGAAATTCCAAAATGGCAATCCCGGTGTCCAGTTTGGCCTTTGGCGGGTAAAAGCATTTTTTTCCCTCATTTCTCTTCAGTTTCACAAATCCAAACCCAAATCATTCATAGCAAAAAATAATAATAATAATAATAATAAATTAAAAAGAGGGAAATTAAAAACAAATACGAAAAATTAAAAGCTTTTTCTTTTTTCTTGTTTAAGACAATGAAAAGAATCTTTTAGGTAACCATAAGATATATTATTTAAAAAAAGAAAAAGGAAAATGGTTGAACACCTCTTCCTTACTTTTATATTAATCGTCTAAACTTTCAAGCAAGCAATTGAATAAGATGAATTACCAGAAACACCGACGTCATAACCGAACATGAGGCCACCGGTGGCGGCCATTATACAAGAAATGATAACGATGGGAGTGATCTTAGCTTCGAACTCCACCCCCGCTGGTGGCACCGATGAGAATCCACCCCCTGGCATGATTATCAAACTCTTTACCTGAAATGCAAAAGCTATATATATTCTTTTGTTTTTCTCTAAAAGAAAGAAAATAGGAAGAAGAAAGTGAGAGTTCTGATGAATATATAAAATGAAATGGAATGGAATAGGCAATAGGCTAGTCGCGAAGCGAGGGTTTATATAGGAGTGGAGGGCATAGTTAAAAAACAGCTGCATGAGGCTTGAGTTTGGATGACGTAGTGGGTCACCACCATTAGGATCTTTCCGCGTGCCCATTCATTTGACTCTTTTTCGCTTTTGTTTTTTAATTTACTTTGACGGCTGATTATTCAACCAACGATAGTTATACTATTAATTATAGTAATTCATATATATATATATATATATATATGAGAAATTATTCAATTTGTTATAAGGTCGTAGACCAAGATTTTAATTTTATAAGCTAATTAGTAAGATGATATATATTTTTAAAATAAATTTTAAAAAATAAAAAATAATTAAAAAGAAAAATATGTATCAATTTTTAAATTTAACTTGAAAAATTAAAAAGTTTCATTGTTAATTTATTAAAGATGATATATATAACATAATGTATAAAGCAAATTTGAGTTTTGGTTATCAATGTTAGATTGAATTTCTAAGTGTGCAAAAGAAGAGGATTTTGTTTTATAGGTCAACTTGTTAAAAGCAATCACAAGATTAAATTTGAGGAAGAAAGAAAAATGACAAGATCAAATCAACGATATAGTAGTTGGCCCCAGCAATAAATGTGTTCATTGGTGTTTGAAGAAAACCGTGGGGTATTGGATGGGACATGTTTATCCGTAGGATTGGGAAAATAAACCTTACCATTTAACACTCTAGAATTAGTGGTTTTCGTTTCAAGGAAACCAAAGACCAATACTTAAATATGAAGTACAAACTGATAATTTCTTCCTATCCAAAAGTAACTCCTAATAATCTCATTTCCTTAAAGCTTCTTTTAGGTAAATGCGGAACCAAAGCCACCTATGAAGTCAAAGGTCTCTGGCACTTGATTCATTCTCTTCTCATCAAAACCATGTTCAGGGTCGGACCACATAGGAACTTAAAATGTATCTGTGACGTTTTGCTTTAAATATGATTTTGGTTAAATGAGAATGAATGTTGACTATTATCTGTTTAAATATTAGTAAAATTATTATAAAGGAAATTACACTAGCACATACAATATGTACATATATATATTGAAGATAATTCAAAACAAATAATAACATTGCTTCACTAAAGATCATCCAAGTTTCCTGCCCAATCTGCATCACTAAAGGCAAATAAGTGAAGTTGAGTTGATTTTTTTAAGAAATAAACCATGATGAGTAATCCTCGTCAGGTATCTAAGAATTTTTTTTCAAACTATACCAATGTGTAATACTGGGAGCATGCATGAATTGAGATAGTTTATTTATAGCATGAGCTATATCTGGTTTGGTGAGAGATAAGTACTTTAATAACCCAATTAATTGTCAGAATGAGGTTGCGTTAGTAGAACCTAAACCATCTTTCAACTGCAATTTTAAACCAGGTACCATTGGAGTGCCTACTTTTTTTGCAGTAGTCATCTCAAGTTTGTCCAAGATGTCTCTAATGTATTTTATGCTGGGAATGAAATAACTCTTTTGAAGTAGAGATTACCTCAATACCTAAAATGAAATTCAAAGAACCAAGATTTTTCAAGGAAAATTTGTAGGCTAATTGCTGCAAAAAGATTAGATAGCATCATTATTGTTGCCTGTGATTAAAAGATCATCCACATATTAAGATAGAATCTTTAGCATAGATGACTAAATAAGCATCTGAAATTGAGTTCTGAAAACCATGTTATAACAAAAAATTACTTAGCTCTTGACACCATGCTTGAGGCATTTGTTTAAGGCCACAGATGGCCTTGTGTAGTTGCAGACATGCATAGGTTTATATTTCTGAATGAAACCAAATGGTTGAGCCATATAGACCTTATCAGATAAAGTGTCTTCTAAGAATGCATTATTAACATCTAATCGTGTAATTGACCAGCCATAAGCTAAGGTAATGCACAAAATAATTCAAATTGTAGTTGGCTTAATGACTAAACTAAAGGTCTTTACAATCAATTTAGCTTTGTAACCCATCAGGTTTTCTTTTAACACAAAACACCCATTTGCAACTCTTTATATTTTCATTTGATGATAATGGAGCAAGAGTCCAAGTTCTATTACTAACCAAGACATTAAATCTAGTTATGGCTTGTCTCCAATTTTCATCTTTTATGGCTTGAATAACATGAGGGTAAGGAATGTTAATTTAGACATTGTGAGAGCTTTCTTAGGCTTAAAGATGTTATTCTATGATATGGTAATCATAGAATGAGTTTTTATAGGTGGTTGGAATGACTAGCAAAAAGTGTGTTTTAATGAATAAATAGAAGTATTGGAAGAAGGGATAGAAATGGTACTTGATGAAGAAGATAAGCTTGCAAGAGATAAGTGATCAGTTTGAGTTGAAGAAGATCTTATCTAGTCCACATTCCGTAAGCCAATAGATGTAGGAAAAACAAATGGTTGTACAATAGCAACACATATTTTATTAGACACTCATTGATTAAGAAATTGGTTAGAAACTCGAATGGATGTTGTATATATAGATTTAGAAGGAAAAATAGATTCATGAAATATGACATGTCTAGAAACAAAAAATTTTTTACTAACTGGATCAAAACATTTAAAAGCACTCTGGTTAGATAAATATCTCATAAATACACAAGGCTTAGATTTTGGTTAAAGTTTTTTATTACCATATGGTTGAAACCAAGGATAAAACAAGCAGCCAAAGATATTCAATTTATTGTAATTTGGTGGATGCTGGAATAAAATTTAAGAAGGTGTCTTGAAATTAAAAATTGGTCTGGACATACGATTAATTAAGTAAATTGCTACCTAAAACAGATGAGCCCAAAATTTTAGTGGAATGGATGCATGATGGAATAATGTTAAACCCATTTGAATAACATGCCTGTACCTCCTTTCAACTGTGCAATTGTGTTATGGAGTATGAGGTGGAGTTGTTAAGTGAGATATGCCATGAGAGGCTAAAATTGTGACAATTTTTTATATTCTCCACCATTATCAAAATAAATGAAAGTAATAAAGGTACGAGATTGTTTTTCAGCTAGTGCTTTAAAAGAGGGAAACAATGACAAACATCAAATTTTTTTCTTAAGTGGAAATAACCAAATATATTTTGTGAAGTGATCAATGTAAATGACATTATATTGAAACCTATCAGTTGAAGCAATTGGAGCAAGACCTCAAACATCAATATATAGTGATTCAAGAGGTTTTGGACTTATTAAGTTAAAATGATATAATGGTAACTTATGACTTTTATTGCTATGGCAAGAGTCACAAATAAATATTTACTGGAATGATTAAAAGACAAACCAAAGGACTGGAGCATAAAATTAAGAATTTTGGAAGATAGGTGACCCAGTCTATAGTGCCAGGTATCCATTAGTAGCTCTGATAGTAATTAAGGCAGTTGCAGAGCTTAGTGATGTTGGTGTATGGGATGGAAATATATAGATATAATCCTGACTTAGACATTTTCCAATGGTGCCTCCGTGCTTAAATCTTTTAGAAAAGAAAGAAAATGAAAGAATTCCATAGAAATACTGTTAGTTTTGCATAATATGAATACAAAAATCAAATTATTTTTCAGACAAGGTACGTACAAAAACATCTTAGAAGTGAAAGGGTTTTTTAGTGGTATAAATAATGAATGAGCCAATGTGTTTAATAGCCAAACTTCCACCATCTCTGATAATTATTTCATCAGGGCCTCCATAATCTATGTGGAGGGCAAAATTATTCAAATCAAAAGTAATATGATGAGAAGCTCTTGAAGGAAAACTCTGGGCTTATGCTTATTGAAATAAACAAAATATCTAATCTAAATTAAACATACGCAGCATAATTGAATAAGGAAATACTTATATTTCCTTAAGATCTTAGATAGAGATGTACACATGCTCGATTTTGGTAGTTTAAAAAACAAATTTTGCCTTGCACAAATTCAGAGACTTGAAACTTTAAGTTCGCTAATCCTTGCACAAATTTTGCCATGTATTAGTTATTTCGATCTCTTTTTTAGGCCATAAGTAGATCAAGTGTCCTATCTCTAACAATGCTACACACAAATTTCTGTTGGAGCCTTCGTGAAGTCCAATGGGTCTCTAGTGCTAGCTAAAATGCTTTAGAAGCCTTAACCAAAAGGTAGGATGCTTTAGAATAGTTTTAAAATGCCATAGAGAAATGGCAAAAATGTAAGATAGAGCTACAAAGAGGCTATAGGGATATGGTAAAGGCAGTATTTTGCCTTTTACAGGTGCCAGCGTCATGATTGCGAGAATAAGTTTGCTAAATTATTTATATGATTTCTGGTAGTAAAGATGTGCTATAGATAAAACTCCT
>JBBYHL010000022.1:15737288-15750578 GCA_038381835.1 Adansonia madagascariensis | reverse complement strand
TTTTTAAATATTAACTCAAGATTAATAAAAATAATTTTTAATATTTTATTGTTTGTAAATACTATTTTAATATATATCATTTATATATATTTTTTATATATATAAGAAGAGTCGATTTTATTAAGAACATAGAAAAAATCAACAATAAAAAAAAGAATAAAATTAGAAGTAAAAAGATAATTAAAATTTTTATATGACGATTTCTCAATTAAATTTTATAATTTTTTATTTTTATTGAAAAATTATCATTTTAAATGATGATTTTTTTTAAAATTGATCTATTTTCATAAATAATTTGAAAATAATTTTTTTTGATAAATAAAAAAAAAAATTATATTATTTAAATAAAAAGAGCGCATTGAGGAGGGGGAAAAAGGGCAATGACGATGATGATGACGGACAAAAGGTCGTTGAAGAAGGGTGACGCTGGTTGATGAAGGGAAGGCAGCCGGCTGGCAGCGCAGTAATTTTATTGCTCAGGTGTTGAAAGTCAAAGTTAAAACGACGAAGTTGAGGCTGTGGAGTGTGGACCAATGGAAATGAAGTTGGTGTATCCCATGCCTAATGCCTAATAATGCCTGTGCTTCTTTCTTATCTATCGTTTTAACCTTTTATAATGAGTGAAGTCGGTGGGTCAAATAGTATTCCATCAAGTAGTTACGAACAATTTTAGCTTCACAAGGAAACTTGTCTACGAACTCTAAAAATCGTAACTTCTTTTTTTATTATTTTTTTAGTTGGAAGAAAAGTATTCCCTCATTTCCATTCCTAAAGCAGATATATATTATAATTAAATTAATGATGGATTGGAATGGATACTATTCCCATTCCTGGTCAACAAACAAATTGCGCTTTATTTTAATTTTGTATGATTATGATGTGTTAATTATAGGTTGGCTTTATTTGAAGATGGTAGGTTCTTCTTTTGGTCAGAGAAGATGTTAGGCTTCAAGCATTATTGCCGCCTCTATCATTATAGAATAGAACAGGAGCATAGAGAGTAGAGCATAGAAAGGAAATGAGGATTTAATTCAATTAATTCATGTTATTATTTTATAAAAATAATATATAGTAAATAAATTAAATAATTTATATATTTATATTATATTTATATATTTTTATATGTAATAATTATGTTTAAAATATTACATATTTATATATTTTTTGATACATTAATAATATATATTATATAGATTATGACACGTTTATTTATTTACGTTATATTCAAATTACTTTTTATATTTTATCATTTTTTATTTTTTTATGTCATACCATATAAAAAATTATTAGACTTAGAAAAATTCTGATATCAATAGATATCGAATCTTTTCTTATTCTCAATTTTCAATTTGATTTGTACAAAAAAAATAATAATAAATAAAGAATAAAATGGCAATAAGGACAATGTGAATAGGAAGCAATCAATAATCGAAAAGAAAGAGTTGCCATTATTAGCTGTCTGAAATTAATTACAGATAAAGCAAATCTTAGAAGAAGATGAAGAAAAAGCATTTAAACAACTGGGTGTATTTGATTAAATTGTGTGTCACATGGCTAGAAATGTCATCACATGCTTTAGGCCAAAAGCTTCAGCCTCTTTCCATTTTATTATGTGTAAACTCTTCCACAACACTCAAAATACCAAAGCTTTTAATCTCCCTTCACTAATCCAAATCTATATTTATATAATCTATAAAAGTACATATAGAAAAAAAATTTTGAAGATATTAGTATTCATTTAATATTTATATATTACCATTTTAAATTAATTTTTGTTTGTTATCATTTCAAATTTTAATCATAAAATTAGTTTCATAAATTGAAAAAGGGTTTTAATTATATATAATTAACTCATTAATTTTGGATAATAATTCATTAGATAATTCTTATCCAATTAAATTTATCAAATAAAAGAAAAGTTATAGTTAATGAATAATTCTGAGTAAAATTCACTTATAATCTGTAATCTTTAGTAAGATTTTATTTTAATCTATAACCTTTAAAAGTTATATTTAACATCCACAATCTTTATTAATGTTTTATTTTCATCCATGACTTTTAATAGTTACATTTTATTTATCCGTTACTTTTAAAAATTATATTTATCATCTATAACCTTTCAAAAAATTTCATCATTCATCCATTTTTAAGTCAAAAGAAAAAAAATTAACAAAGTATACATTTAGTGACATGACAAAGTTTATATACCAATTTTTATAAGCTTTATATGTATCAATTTTCTTTAAGTTTTTAAAAAATTATATAGCACGCATATACTTTATACTTAATGCTCTTAATTTTGCTAAAATAAAACTAATTTTTCAAAGACTCGATCAAAACTTAATTTCCAAGTTTTCAAAATTAATATTTGCAATCAATTTTTTCAAATTGTTAAAAGAAAAACATATTTATTTTTTTTTATTTTTCACCCAAAAATCTTTTATTTCTTCAAATAAATATGAATTTTATTCATAAAAATATGTTACATAATATACATATTTTTCCACTTTCAAAAATATTTTTCAAATAAATTTTTGAGAAGATTTTTTTAAAAATTATGTGATTTGATCCTTTTAAAATTAATTTCTGCATTCAAATTTTTAACTTTTTTAAATTATTAATGTCTTTTTTATTTTTCATGTAAAATCAATTTTATTCAAACAAATAAATTTGTTCTATTTTCAATCAATAATAATTAATATACATTATTCTAATTTTTTATAAACCTTTACACGTATGCATCGTGCCATGTGACTTAATAATTAAAACTTATTACTTTAATATTTCATAACTTTTAAATTTAACTAACAGATAGATGAACCTAAAATCTTTTAAAAGATTATGGATATTAATGTATTAAACTTTTAAAAATTATGAATGAAAATAAAATATTAATCAAAAGTTACAGATTATAAGTGTAACGTTTTAAAGTAACGATGAAAATGAAATATTAATAAAGGTCGTAAATAGTCAATGCAACTTCATTATAGATGAAAATAAAATATGAATAAAAGATTATGAACTACCAATGTATTTTACTTAATAATTAAAGAGCATGTTACATATGTATATATATATATATATAAGGATCCATCCACGACCTTTATATAAGAATCCATAAATTAGAGTAAAATTAATTTATTTTTACAGATTTGTATAATTTTTTATATAATTAATATTCAACAAACTTAACAATTTAATTATACTCATCGTGCATATAAAATTCAACAAATATAATATATTTATCATATCGATCGAGAACATCATTTTTTAATATGTAGTTAATGGTTAAAAGCTTTTAGATAAAAAAAATTGTTAGATATTTTAAATGTACTCAAAACTCAATATGCATAACTTGTGTGCATAGAATTTGAAACATGACAATCAAATTAAATGTATATAAATAGTATAAAAAATTATGAAACTCCCTCTTCGTATATATAATATATATAATGTTTTAAATCTGAATGGAAGTCGGAGCAAACCAATGGAATTGTAATACACATCAAAATAATATGCAAAGACTAGACCTAAGTATGGGTAGAGCCGCGACCCAAATTATTTTAATCTCAAGTCCAGGCTCGTATTTCACATGCTCATACCTGATCGTTTAGGCTTGAAATACTATTCATCACATGAAAAAAATATTTTTATTAATATTTATGTTTTATAATTAAATTTAAATAAAAAATATTATTTTAATTTAAAATTACTATTCTAGACCAAGTTAACTGGAGACAAAAATATTAAGACTCAAGCTAAAGCGCAATCAGACTAGATTTATTAGACTAGACGGACTACCCGGTCCATACTCAGGTCTAGCAAAAACCGCTTATACAATGCTTTAGTTATGCTTTCTTTATTTAGCTTATGTTTGCAATTACTTTCTTGACTCTTTAAAAAAATAATATTACCTTGATAAGAAACTTTTTTAAACAGTTTGAGCTTAAAAATTAAATATATATATATGTATATATATTCTGATATTTGTTTTATGTGGTAATTTTTATTTATTGGCTTATTAACATTCATATTTTTAATTATTAAAATAAACTTTTCTTAATTGACAGGTCCGGATAAGCTAAGTCAATCTCTCTAATTGAGTTTTACATACTTAAATTAACCATATGTCTTTGTACTAATATTCTCAAAGTTATTTATAGCTTAACTTTTTTTTTAAGCACTTCATATAATAGAAGAAGATAATTTTAAAAAAATTAGAGTCATCATTTATTGCTTTGCATTTCTTTTCTTTCAATTAATAATATGTTTTGTTACTGATATATTCAAGAATAGTTTTTTTTTCATATTTTAATTATTTTGATGAAAATTTTGACTTTTATAATTAAATATTGTGGTTTAAACGGTAAGTTTGTCACTTTACTATGGATATTAAAATTTATCACTATATTTTCATTAATATTTTTTATTATACTTTGAGATAAGGGTAAATTTGTCACTATATTTATTTGATTAAATTTTACAACCAAAGTTGATTTTTGATTGATAATATATATACACATAACACTAATGACATTGCTTATCCATTCTTTAAGATTAGTTAACATACTATTCAAAAGTAATAATATTGTATTAAATACACTAGTTAATAACTTTTTTTTAATTATTTCTAATGTATTGGTCCATGTTAAAAAAATGGAGGTTAAATCAATGAAACTTTTTATGTTGATTTAATCAATCAACCGATTGAATTGATTGATTTAATTAAAAGAATTAAATATTAAATAAGTATAAATATAATAAACATTTAATAAAAATATGCATTTGTTTAATAGTAAGATCTTTAATATAAACATAAAAGGTTAAAGATTCAAAATCATCATATAAAATAAATTTTTAAAAAAATGAAAATGCTTTAAATTGATTTTTACTAGTTCAATCATTTTTCAGTTTGCAAAATCTTTAGTTTTATGACATACATAGGATCAAATAAACTTCTCATTTTTATCGAATTGATACCCTCAGGTATTTTTTTTAGTACTAGTATTGGATGAAATTATTATTATTATTATTATTATTACACCTTTAAAATATTAATTATTAAAACCCTAACAAAATCTTGTAATTAACGTATTGTTGGTTTTTAAATTTAATAAAAAATACATAAAATAAAAAAATGTTTTTCAAAAGTGCTTACAAATACAATAGTTGTATTTAATCACTTATTTCAAAGTTTTAGGCGAGAAGAGATGGTAGAAAACTTGATGCCCAAATGCTAGGTGACTATAGATATTTTATAACACAAAAATCTATAAGATGCCAGCTTTTTTGGACGGGAAATGGCAATGGCATAGGAAATTTCTTAATTCTTTTTCTCGATAAACGAATAAAAAAAATGACGCCTTACCTTAGAATTTGCATGCACAAATGCAAGCAAAACAAAAGCCCGAAAGAAAAAAGGAATCAAAGCAAAGAAAAATATTTATTGTAGAGTGTACTCCACATGTGCTGCTTTTAACGATACTAAAACACCACATTAGCTCACTTGTTTCGGCTTCAGCAGACCACACCACTTTGGTTATTACATTCTTGCCCTATACTCCAACTTATATTACATTAAAAAGTCCATGTTATTATGATTTGTGCAGATGTCAAATATAGAAATGCGTCGGTATATATATTTTAATTTTTTATTATTTTTTATTTATTTATATTTAAAGATATATTGGATATACACAAAATATAAATTCTTTTAAAAAAAATCTAGATAACATTGATCATATCAAAGTAAAAATAACAAAATCCAGTGATAGAAGTAATAAATAAAAAATATGAAAAGTTGACGGCAAAGAAACTCCTCCACCCTTTATAAATCTCATCACAGGCCAAACTCCAAAACAAAAATATTTTCCAGCTATTGTATTTACCCTTAATCCTTAAAAAAAATAAAAAGGCCATGGCCCTGGAAGCTGTTGAAGCAACCTCTGCAACTACTATTGAGCCAACTTCTTCAAGACCCCGGATTTCTTTCTCTGCCGATTTCCTTGATGAAAACATCATTTCCATCTGCCCACATTCTCAGAATTATAATAAAGAGAAAGAAGCAGAGACAGAGAAGGCAAGATTTGCAGAATTTGAATTCCTTTCAAGCAAAGTGAGCAGCCATGCCATGTTGACCGCGGATGAGCTTTTCTTTGAAGGGAAGCTGCTTCCCTTTTGGCAAATGCAGCATTCGGAGAAGCTCGAAAAAATTAGTCTTAAGACAGAACAGGCCGAACAAGAAGAAGAAGTAAACAAGGATGAAAGTAGAGGAAATTGGTTTGTGGATGATGACCCATCTCCAAGGCCACCAAAATGTACTGTATTGTGGAAAGAGTTGCTGAAGTTGAAGAAGCAACGGGCTGCTTCTTTTTCTTCATCATCTTCTTCTGCCTCTTCCTCTTCAATATCATCTTCTGGTTCAGGCTGGTTGGCTGACATAGCAGCTACAGCAGATGATCAAGAAGGAAAAGAAGGATCTGGGAATAGAGATAAGCATGTGAAGAGGACAAAGAAAAGGTTGGAAAGAACAAGATCAGCTAGCATTAGAATCAGACCACTGATCAATGTGCCTATCTGCACACAACTCAAAAGCACTGCATTGCCAATGCCTCCTCTGTTTCCCCTTAAGAAAGGAAGATTTGAGAGGAGAAGAACACAGAGTCATGGTTGAGTTTCATCTTCTTCAATATGCTCTTTTTTGCTTTTAATTTCATTTTCAAATTTAAAGCCGCTTTTCTTTGTTTAGATAAATCTTGAACATGATGGATGGATGGATGGATGGATGGACATGGGAGTTAGATGTTAAATGGAATTCTTTGTCGGTTATATTGTCAACAGCAATAACTTTATAATTTACTTTATTTTCTTCAGTAGCTTGAAATTTCATTTCATTTCGTCGGGAAGGCTCTGCTCCAACAGTTGCCACATGCAATGCAAGAATACAGAGGTTACCAATTTTCAAGATCCCCACTCTGGGAAGATCAGCCAAAGGAGTCCGATCTATGGTCTAACAGTTAAAGCAACGGCGAAAGATTGTTCTACAAAAAATAATTTCTGTATAATTTTGTTTATGCTTCACAAAAAATAATTCTGTCAATGACAAAATAAACTTAGTAAAAGATCCATTCTTTTCCATTTGTTTTGAATTTGATGCCGTTTACAAATTACAATGAAGAATTTGTGGATTTGAGTCTCAGTCTGGGTTTGAGAAGTCGGAAGTATTTTGTTATAAAAGCAAACGAGCCTTCGCTGAAAATGGAAAGCTAAAAGTGAATAGTAATAGGTAAACAACATTTTAAATTTTTAAAAGCCAAGACAGACAGGATAACTCTTCTTTCTTACCAACAAGGAAAAAAAAATTTCTTTTCGTATGGTAATTAATTCCAGGAAATGGAGTTAGCTAGTTAAGTCCCTTTTGAACCACTAAATCTAAAACGCAAAGCCACAACAAACCCAAGCAAATAATGTTGCACGGGCATTCACAACTCAACTGTACTTTGTATATTCATGTGTAATTGGTAAAGTATACAAATACAAATACAAATATATATATATATATATATGAAGATTCATAATAATTACAATGGGAGTGAAACTGAAGTATGATTTACAGATATGATTTGGAATTCTTTCAAGTAAATAAAGAATTAGAGTGACTGAATGGACAACTATACTTCCAGTATACAATTGTGGACATTGCCAACAAGGGGAGACGCCAAATAGGACAAACTTTCTTAAGTCAATATAAGTGAAACAGTAGTAGTGAAACTTCCACCAAAATTTTCAAACTAACATGTTATCAATTTGACATGAAATCAATTAAGGTAGAGACAGATTTGGGTGAAACCATGTATTTTAACCATCCCCGTCATGGGAAGTTGCGTTTGGACGCATGCACAATCTACTTAAGAAGCTGGCGGGGACAAAAACTGATTTCCAGAAGTCCTAAAACAAATTGAAAGTGTAACTTAAGCCGGCAGTTTATACTTCCAAAAGTAAAATAAAATAAAGCTGAAAGTTTATAAGAATGACATGGCTTGTGTATATTTTTAAACTTACTTTAAGTCCAGTCCTGGTCTTCGGACAAGACTATCTGGTATACGTCCGGTCAGATTGTTGTTTTGCAAGAATCTAGAAGAGACAAAGAACCGAGTCAGAGAATCAAATCATGCTATTATACGGACTTACCATAATACAATCTAGATGGAAATATACTTAGAAGTAATATACCTAGGTGCTGTCATTGATGGCATTTTTACGGTGTTAATGAAAACCAGACATGCAATTCGAATCTTATCACATCATAAATTTTCATAGGCCTCAGCACTTGGCTTTTAAAGAATAGCACTTTTATGAAAGTGAAGGATGGTGAGTTCATAATGTTTTAAGGTATTAAACATTACATCTATAACATAGTTTTCCTACGTTAGGTTGAAGCAATTGGGCAACTAGCTAGTGGAGTCCAAAGACATGTTTCAGCTTTCTATTTTGCGTAGTTATATTGAGAATTGAACTCGTATCAGCAAAAATCAAATTAGTTTACCAGTCTGCCACTGTTGATAGGTGCAGTGAAATGGATTTAAAATCTCAAGTTCAGAAAAAAGACTGTACATTTGGAACCACTAGTAACAAGCAACAATCATGGTAAAACAACGGAAACACTGAGTGAATTTTTTTTTTTTTTTTTAAAAGGCGATACAGATCTAAACTTCACAACAATATATGTTAAATAAAGAAATGAAGGACCACAAAATCTATGAAATAATAGCTGTTCCGTCCAATATATAGGAGGTATCACATGTCAATCCCACAGAACACATGAAACTTATGGCTCTATGGACAAGGATATCTTTCAGGTAATTTCAATATCTGGATCGACTATTTACAATAAGATGGCTCTCTACATTTCCCAAAATATGGAACTAAAATCTAAAAGTGGTTAATTGGTTTCAAGTGGAAATAAAATTCTTTGTAAGTGCAGCTTTTAGGTTTGGTCAATGCTAAAGATCAAACATAAAATGATCTGAAACTTCAATACCAACTTTCCAATAAAATTAGCATTTCAGGAACCCAAGGTTTCAATGCTGCAGGAAACCAAGTGAAGATACCTTATTTTCTGTATGTTTATGGTTTAAAAAAATGAAACTTGATCTAATTAAACAAGGAGATGATGAAAAAGCAGTAAGCAAACTTGAAAGATCAAATATCAGTAAGATATTTAAATGAGGTGAGGGTGAAGAACAGTAACCAGTAAACAAATTAACCAGACACATCTTTTTCTCGATAAGATGGATATCCCTGGAAAGATCAAATATCATTTTCATTCTTCATTTCAAAGGAGTCGCTTTTTGCTACTACCGTCGAGCTAAGATAAGGTGCAGGGACCAGAAGCAATCTACAGATAATTGCCTCAAGAATCCTTAGCATCAAGCTCTTTACAGCTATGATGCTATCATTTTTATTAACAACAATCTTGGAACCCAGTTGCACTTAGCAAGCCTTAGAGTTGTTCATCAGGCAACTGTGTTTTTGGACCAAGGAAGAGCAAAAGAGAAAGAAAACATTTCCTAAAACTTTTCAAGAAGAAATTAATCAAGACAAATTGTCCTCTGTTAAGTTCCTAATAAATCAAATGAGTCAAGAATTTCCAATTAACAAAAAAAACTTTAAAAAAAAAAAAGAGTCAAGAATGTTCAATATCTGGAGGTATTCTTTTAATGACAAAATTGAATTCAAGATTTTAGAGGTAAAATTTTCCCAGATTTCAAAGGTGGAATAGTTTAATTCAAAGGGATGATCTTCCCGCACAAGGTTTGAAGACAAACAGAAATTTAATCAGGTATAGGCTAATGGCTTAAAGGATAGCAACAACTCTAAAATGTTATTACTATGCAACAAAGTCTAGAAGTAGAAACCCACAGATCTTTTAGCGCTTAGCAAAGCTCAGTGTAATCCTAAAAATTTACTGTAACAAGAATAAAGCTGGGACATGTTGGCTTCACAACATAGATGTATTCAAATATGCATTTGACAAGATTAGTTTAGCAGAAGCATCAAGTACCATTACTTGGCATTTGGAAGTTTAGTGCTGTAAATTTATAACTTCTTGACCTGGCTAAATCAGTGTCAAATTTGTGTATTTTGCCATTTGTTTTTTTTTTTTTTTTTGGATAATTGAAATTTATATTCCAAAATCCAAAAAGAAGCAAAGAATTCTGCTACATGGTATATTGCCATATCATAATCATATTTAAGGTATTTTATATTAGATAAATTTTGATACATTAATAATTTGTGTTATATAGATTTGATACATTCATGTATTCTTGTCGTTTTTTAATTATATTTTCATATCATATTCATGTAATCGTATCTAACATTGCCAGGTTTTTTTCTCTTAGCATCATGTATCAAAATTAATTATTATATGAACCAAACTGTACACATTAAACTTAAGAAATTACCGATTCACTTGAATATTATGTAACAAACTCCCCTCATTTAAAAAAAATGGATCTTATTCCTATTGATTAAGTCAACCAATGTACATCAACTTTAGTTCTTCATCTGCTAGAGTATTCAGTTGCTGGTAATTTTTGTTATGGCTTAAATTGTAGAGAAAATAACATGTATGCATTTAAATGAGGGTAATTAGTCATAACATGCAAATCCTATAATTCGAACATTAGACGCAATTATGGAGTCATTACTAATTTTTTTTATTCTAAGTATGATTAACCACCTATTTGAATTTATCCTTTTAATGAAATCCTAAGCTTGATGAAGGATCTTAAGAGCGATAGGTCATAACCTACATTACCATAACTAAGTTCGAGAGTATGGTTACATGTCCATTACCATAACTAAGTTCGAGAGTATGGCTAAGTGTGGGAAGGATTAGCAGCCACAACACCTATCCTATGGATAATCCCTAGTTAGTCTAATGTTATCCTAAATTAGTCTTTAACTAAAATGACCTGTATTTATTTAATTTTTTATATTTAAATATTTTAAAATTTCTTTAAGGCTTCCTCCATTACACTGGCAGAATTTTGAAAAGAAATTTCCTCATCCCAAGAGTATTCAAGACACACTATTTGTTCCTTGAAAATACTCCATCGTCAGATTTGTTTAATATTTTATGAGAAATAAGTATAAAGACTCCATCATCGGATTTGTTTAATATTTTATGAGAAATACTGTAACTTAATGACAAACGCCAAGAAGTATAAAGATGTCCAGAAGTTGAGCATAGAAATAACAGGCAAAAGAAACTAATGAGGATAAAAATCTGGATACTGAGTGAGTGACTTACAGTTCACGCAACCCTCCAATGTCTCCAAGTGATGAGGGAATATCTCCACTAACCTGGTTGTCTTCCAAATGCCTTTAACAGAAAGCAGAGCATATTAACTATTTCATTAAAATTATAAAACAATTTGATATGAATGCCCATGTATAACTATTTAGGCCACCAGATGAATCAAAGAGCAAAAGTATAAGAAAATAATACACTTACAATATTTCTAGCAGCTGTAATGAACTAAGATCAGGTATTACTCCCGACAAACTGTTATTACCAAGCCAGCTATTCAGGGAAAGAGAAATTAAATTAGAATGTTATTATTTCCGAATTTCATCACTTGAAATTTAGTTTTAATAGCTTACATGCCATTCAGTGCAGTTAAATTAGCAATACTTGTTGATAGTGAGCCAGAAAGACCCATACTAGTTAGGTTCCTGAAAACAAACAAAAATAAAGTTAAGCCATTTGAGTAACAACCAATGATGCATAGACAGCAACAAACTGCATCTTAACCAACTCACAAAGCAATCACACGAATTCGTTCACCCTCAGAGCATGTAACTCCAGTCCATGTGTAATTATGGGGCAGGCAAGGATCACCGTTCCAATCAAGTGGAAGGTTCCGCAAAGTTTTCTTCATTTCTTCTAAAGCTCTTACTGCAACAAGAAATTCGGATCCTTTTTATAGACACTACGAGGAATGAAGAATTCAAACGGTAGTAAATACTATTAGTTATTATTAGTAATAACTCCATTTAAACCTAACTGTTCATTCTTGATCAATAGGGGTGCAGTGCAACCGGCAACAGATAATCAGTTGCAATGCTTTCCATATAAACAAATTCAATTTGATTTTACACAACAGCTGTTAAAAATCGGTAGCAACCATACCATCCTTTGTATGAGTTCTTCCTCCAAGACTAAGCACTTTAAAAATCTCCCCAGCATTGATCAAAGGACTAATATTTGAATTGGCAACTGGAGTCAAAGTTATCTTTGTAGGACCACCAAGAGGCCATCTAGTTGCAAAGACTGCCGCTCCTTCTGAAGTCACATTCAAATTGCCATAATACCTTACATCATTTATGTGTATGTCAAGCACCCTCAAGCTTGATGACATTGAATCACTATTATCAGCAAAATACAGAGCAATGTAATAAGTCGACTTCGGAAGAGATAAAGACGGCCATCTCAACTCGAGGGGTTCCAACTGGGATGTAGAAAGTGCTCTTTCAAATACTCTTGAAGGGGGCACATTCCAGAACCCAGAGACAGGTGGAGTCTTATTGCTTGCTAAAACAGAAACATTTTCTCCGTATGGCTCCCAAAATCGATCAAATTGATCATCAGGGTATCTGGTCATAACACAAAACAATTATATTCAGCAAAATCAGAGAAAGCATCTACAACTCCAACTTCAAAATTAAAAAATTATAACTCACTTTCTTCCCAAATTACAATAAAAATAAAAAAGATTGCACTGTAACATCTGGATCTCTAACCCTAAGGGGGAAAAAACAATGTGGGCCATTTAATAATGGTTTATTTGCTTTTGCTACTTGGTTTTTTTTCTTCGCAGAAGTAAAAGAGACGAAAAGGAGATATTTATTTGTAAGACATTAAAACAAAAAGGAATTGTTTGCAAAAAGAAAATGAATGATTTCATTATATATGTAACAACTATGTTAAAATTGATATTCCATGTTAAATATTTATTCATTTTACTAAATTACGATTTTATTTCTTAATTCGCAAGCATATATAACAATAAAAATGAGCCCGCAAAAAAAACAATAAAAATTGCTTAATTCGCAATTTCCTCCAAAAATTCCCAATAAATGACCAAAAAAAAGCTAAAAACACAAAACAAGGAAAAAAAATGGAAAAAGAAGGAAAAGTTACTCTGTAAAACATCGACTTACCTAATAATGGATCCATTGTGGCCGAAACTGTGCCTAGCAACCAAACTTAAAGCATTAGAA
>JBBYHL010000022.1:15719896-15733669 GCA_038381835.1 Adansonia madagascariensis | reverse complement strand
GACTTCCAAGTGTCGAGTGGACCTCTTACATGAGCTAGGGCTAAACAACTACAAAAAGATGTGCAAGGACTAATAAAGAAGTTATTCATACAAGAAGCTAAAGATGGAGATGGCGTGAACTTGGAATTCAAAGAGGAAATGGGCTTCAATCAGCTATGCTTAGTTAACTTACTTCAGGCTTATGAACAAGTTATTTAGTGATTGGGCTAAATGTTGATATTTAGGTTTATCTTTTGTTTACTTATGGGCTAGACCTTTTTATAAGTGGCACATGCCTATCACATGTTATCTTAATTATTCTAAGTGTCTATATCAAGGGCCTATGCATTGGGACAATTATTATTGGGCTTGGGGCTTTATTTTGACATTTTAATTGGCCATCTAAAGGCCTATACGAGTTTCATTTGTTAGGATGTCTTAGGGTTTTGTCTTTTAGCTATAAATAGTTTGTTGAAATTGTAAGACTGTTTTTCAGTTTTTCTTTGGATGATTAATACAAGTAGTCTTTTTGGTGAGGCAAATTTCTTTAAGTTCTTTTTGGACTCCAGTAGAACTTATCAAGGTTAGTTTAATCTTGTGGCATTCAACTTTTGATATTCTTGGTTTGCAATTGATACTAAAGCATTGGGTCAAGTTTCCAATTCCTTAGTATTCTTGGTTTGTGTTTTGTATTTAAATTGTCAGGTCAAGAATCCTATTTTTGTTTCTTATTATTTTTTCTAGGTTTCTAGTCTTTGATCCAAATTGTTATTCAAGGGTTTTAGGACATCGTTCTTGGGGTTTTCACATCAGGTGGTTGTGTCAATGTCTTTTCATGTTTTGACGGTTTAAGGCTTAGTCGCATTATGAGTCAAAGTGATGTTCGGGCGATGGGGCGCATTGTCGATTGGCCAGAGGGCATAACAATTCTTAATTAGTATTTATAAACATCCATCAATAAAGCCTTATGAAAACTATATGAAATGATGAAGTTTAGAGAACATATATTCCAAAAAAATTAATAAAATAAAAATATGTTAATCTTTTAATTTATTTAAAAAATAAAAAATTGAACCAACAAACCATGTATAAAAAGGGGACTTATTATTATTAATATTAATTAACAATAAACAAAAGCAAAGTGAAATAATTAAAAATTAACCTGCAATGTAGTAGAGCTTGACATTGTCGAGGGAGAAGGCCATAGTTTCCACCCATTGATGAAACATGTGCACATTAACTCATTTTTTTATCTTCCCCCTTTTTTGCCACCACAACATTAAGTCAGCACCTTAATAGATGTTAGCTCTCACCAAGATACGGATTAAAGAATTGTGTGCTTCATGGTTGCAAGTTTTTTTTTTTGGATTAATTGCTCCATGGCTTTAAGTTAAACAAGTTTGACTTTAACAAAATTTTAAAAAAATAAATTGATAATTATTAAAAAAAGATAAATCGAAAAAATAATTCTAAAAAAATAGCAATTATCATAATTATTAATAAGAAGATTGTAATTATTTTTTTACTTTGAATTCCTTTAACTTCTGACAGTATTTATTTTTGTCATTTAGTGAGGGTTAGTTCCTTTAGTAAGAGAACCGACCCCCTTACCTATATTATATAAATATATTTAAAATATATAAAATATTTTTTAAATAGTATTTTTTAAAATATATAATATATATTAAAAATATTATTTAAAAATAATAAAAGATTAAAAATATTTTATATTAAATTCTGAATTACTATTTAAAAGATAATAAAAATAAAAAATATTTTATATTAAATCTTGAACTAATATATATTATATATAATATATATTATAATATATGTAAATAATGCATAATATATATATAGGGGTTCAGTTCCCTTAGTAAGGGAATTGACCCCCACATATTATATATATTAAATAATATATTATATATTATATATTATATAATATATTATATATTAAAAATACTATTTAAAAAATAATAAAAATTAAAAAATATTTTATATTAAATTTCAAATTATTATTATATGTACATTCATTTGTGATCATCCGTACATTTAGTTATAGTCATTTGTACATTTAGTTATATTCGTCTATATATTTAGTTATAGTGATCCGTATATTCATTTGTTGTTGCCTGTACATACACTTATGGGTGTATACATTTAAGTTTTAATGTTTCTTACATGCATCTTCTACATAAGTACATTCTGTTATGCTCATTGGAAAATTCAGTTATGGTCCAACGTATATTAACATATTATCATATGTACATCTTATGTGATTATCATATCATTGGTCCAACTAATGTGCAGAATATCTATTTGACATTTTCATACGATTAAGGATCATATAATTTAAGGTACATTCAAGTTTTGTTATCATACGTTTATTTCTGGTCATTCACACATTTATTTATAGTTATTTATATATTTAGTTATATTCATATGAACATTCAGTTACGATGATCCATACATTCATATATGGTCACTTGTACATTTATCTATGAGTATATATATTTTAGTTTTAACGTTTGCCACACACATTCCATTATGCTTATAAGGAAATTCAGTTATGGTCCGATGTAAATTAACTTATTATCATGTGTGCATCTTATGTCATTGTGGTATCATTGGTCCAATTAATGTCCATAATTGCTATTTGACATTTTCATATGATTAAGGGTCATACGGTATGGGGTAGATTTGAGTTTTGTTATCTATCATTCATTTTTGCTCATCTGTACATTTATTTTTAATCATCTATATATTTAATTATGGTTATGCGTACATTTATTTTTAATCACCTATATATTTAGTTAGGGGTATAAATAGTTGGGATGTAATGTTTCCTATAAGCATCTATCATGTAAGTGTATTCCATTATGCTCATACCGCCAAATGTAAGTTATGGTTAAATATACATTAACTTATTATCATATGTACATCTTCCCTAATTGCCATATCTGATGCCCAACTAATGCATTCAATTGTTATCTGACATTTTCATACAATTAATGATTGCATGGTTTAGCGTACATTCGGTTTAGGGTACCTGTATATTCATTTATGGTCATTTTTATAATTAGCTATAGTCATCTGTATATTTAGTTATACTCATCTGTACATTCATTAATAGTAAGCTATACATTTATTTATTATCACCTATAAATTTACTTAGGGTATATACAATTGAGTTGTACATCCTTCCTATACATATCTAACGTATAAGTGCATTCAGTTATGCTGATATCGCCAAATATGAGTTATGGTCAAATATAAATTAACTTATTATTATACGTATATCTTACTTCATTGTTATATTTGATATCCAACTAATGCAATTAATTGTTATTTGACATTTTCATATAGGTAATAGCCATATAGTTTACCATACATTCGGTTTTTGTTAGTTGTACATACATTTTGAACATTCTATTAATTGTACATTTATTTATGGTCCTTTGTATATTTTTACATTCAATTTGTGACATCTTTACATTTAGTATGGTTAGCTGTACATTCATTTATGATTAATTGTACTATTATTATATATATATTGGAATTAAATATTATATATATATATATATATTAGAAGTAAATATATTAGTTTTGATCATCTGTACATTCGGTTATGAGCATTTGTACATTCAGTTATGGTCATCTATACATTATATATGATTGTCATCTTATAAGTGTTGATAATATATACAATTAAGGTTTATTTATCTAATACAGTTTATATATTATATATAATTTATATATTATACTATATGTAATGTTTATTATTTTAATTTTTTAAAAAGTGAATTAAAATTTAATTTTAATTTTTATAGATGATATTTTTAATATATATAATATATATAATGTATAATTTAATATAAAATGTTTTTTATTTTTATTATTTTTAATAATAATTAAGAAAAAAAAAGCAAGAAATCGGGCAAAAAGATGTCCGGCCGGTATAAACCCGACATTAAGCTTTCATTTTCTTTAAGAATAAAAAAAAGGAAGAAGGAAAGAAAAAGGAAAGAGAAAAAACGAAAAAGCTTCCTCTTTTACCAAATCTCCAAAATACCCCTGATCCACTCTCTCTCTTTCTCTCTCTCTCTCTCTCTCTATGCAAATCACGATTCTCATTTCCGATAGAACCTTCTCTCTTTCACTTTCGCAAGTACCTTCTTTGTTCCTTCTTGATGGAGCTTCAGCGTCGGGACGACCAGGGCCTTTCAGAACGAAAGGGGCAAAAACGGAAACTGGACGAAGAAATACAAAAGGACCGTGAAATCTTTCTCCCAACCGGCGACGCCCGCCGCGCTCTCTTGGCCGAAGTCACTGCCCAGGTTAATGTCCTCGAATCCGCCTTCTCTTGGCGCGAACATGATCGCGCCGCTGCCAAGCGTGCCACTCACGTGCTCGCTGAGCTCGCCAAGAATGGTAAAATTTTAAATTCGTCAGTACCGATCTCATTCTTATTTACATCTCTTTCCTTTCTCTGTGTTCTATTTTTACTGTTTTTGAATTTCAGGATTAACGGTAATAATTTATTTTCGGCAGAGGAAGTTGTTAATGTGATTGTTGAAGGTGGTGCGGTTCCGGCTCTAGTGAAGCATCTGCAAGCGCCGCCATGTGAGGAAGGCGACCGAAGCCCGAAGCCATTCGAGCACGAGGTTGAAAAAGGAAGTGCTTTTGCACTGGGACTTCTCGCCGTAAAGGTGATTTTATTGAATATTTCTCTTTTATTAAAAATTGGTTGTTACTAATATGTCTTTTATTTTACATGATTCTGTTTAGTATTTATTGTTGTTTACTTTTGGAATTATTTACTGAAATTCACTTGTTTCGGGATATGCATGATTTTTTTTTTTTTTTTTTGAATTTCGTTTTAGTAACATTAGTAAACATTTAAGGTTCTAAATAAAATTTTTTTCTTCGTTAAAATTATGCAAACCTGTTAGCATAGACTGTCATTAAAAAAAAAAAAAAAGAAGAAAGATTCTGGTCATAGATATGGAATCCATTCATATTATCATTGAGAAGAAAATATTATAGAGAATTAGGTGGTTGATTTTTATTGCTAAGTGCTAAATCTTGGCTATGTATTGAGTCTGGTATTTTTCTTGGTTTTGCATGATTTATGTTCATGGTATAAATGGAAATATGTTTGTCATTCACTCTGGTGAACCATTGAATCTGCCAAATTCTTTATTGCCTTTGCTGGTAACAGCCAGAACATCAGCAACTTATAGTTGATTCTGGAGCCTTATCATATCTTGTGAATTTGTTGAGGCGGCACAAGGATAGCTCTATTTCTCGTGCTGTGATCAGTGTTGTTAGAAGAGCAGCCGATGCTATCACCAATCTTGCTCATGAGAATAGCAGCATTAAAACCCGTGTCAGGTTTGCTAAAATTGTGCAGTTTTTAATTGAAGTTAGTTGTTTAGTTCCTTGTTAATTCTAATAATGATCTTGATTGGTTTGACAGAATGGAAGGTGGGATTCCACCTCTTGTTGAGTTGCTTGAATTTACTGATACAAAGGTGCAAAGAGCAGCTGCTGGTGCATTACGGACCCTAGCATTCAAAAATGATGAAAACAAGAATCAGGTAACATATTTGCCTTTGGAAGTTGGATTGGATAAAATTGCCTTCAATGCCGCTTAACGGATTGAATACTATGTCTTTGCAGATTGTTGAATGCAATGCTCTTCCTACTCTCATCTTAATGCTAAGATCAGAGGATGCTGCTATACACTATGAAGCGGTAGGATTTTTATTGTAGCATAAGATAATTTATAGGCAAATTCCATTGGGTTTTAGGGTTTTTTTTTTTTTTTTTTTCTCTTTACCAGCTGTAGCATCAAAACTTTTCCCTAATGTATTATAGGTTGGTGTGATTGGCAATCTGGTGCATTCTTCACCAAACATAAAAAAAGAAGTTCTTGCTGCTGGGGCTTTGCAACCTGTCATTGCTTTGCTTAAGTACGTTCAGTATGTTTTCATGTTTGTTTCTCTTGTTTTACTTTTAGCATGGGTTAGACTTCGTTACTTCTGGGCTGTTCTTTTGATCTGCAGTTTATCCAGGGTTCTTCCTTTTTATTAATTAATTTTTTTATTGAAACAGCTCCTGCTGCTCAGAGAGTCAAAGGGAGGCGGCTTTATTACTTGGACAATTTGCTGCAACTGATTCTGATTGCAAGGTGAAGACTGTCTTTTCTCTTTGTACTTAATTAGGCTTAAGATGCATCATCCTGGCTCTATTTGTCCATTAACAGGAGACAGGAAGAAAAAAACAGTTATTGACTCTGAAATTACTGTCCTAATATTTGAATGCATTTAGGTTTTCATATGATTTCCTTCTGTCCTTCTAGTTGTCTCTATGCTTTGCTTATCATTTTGCTTCCCCTTGACCTTAATTTTTCATCGTTTCTTCTTTTCGACATATGTTGCTTGGGATTTTGCAGGTTCATATTGTACAAAGGGGTGCTGTCAGACCCTTGATTGAAATGCTTCACTCTCCCGATGTACAGCTGAAAGAGATGGCAGCCTTTGCTTTGGGGAGGTTGGCACAGGTTATTGTTGTTATTTTCTTTTTTGTACCGTCGTGCTTGAGAGATGCATAATGGCTTTTCTCTTCATATCTTGCTGATGCTTGCCCCTTTTTCTGAGATAATAATGTGCTTACTTATCTCCACTTGAAGTATTTACATCTTAAATAAAATTGAAATTAATATTCACGAATTCCTGCCAGTTTCTTACACAAAGTTTGTTCCATGATGCATCAATCCAACTGCTTGTTCTGTCATGTGATTATCAATTATCATGGCTTTGTAGGAACAAAGCCAACCCACATTACTTGTTTTCCACTCTTTTAAGAATCTTGCCTCTTAAAATTTTAAGCATGCATGTTTGCATATCAAATTTTTTTGCATCATATCTTAAGAAAACTTTACTCCACAGAATTGAACTGAAGGGGCTTATTCTATTTGTATTTTCTCTTATTGGTTTTTCGTGTCAAGGTTTCTGTTACACTTAATGAGGTATTTTCTAGTTGCATTTTCGATGTTTAGTTATAAAATTTCCAATAATTGTTGGCAGATGCTTCTGAGAAATTTAGTGCTCTAATAAATTTCTTGTCTTCTTAAGTTGGAACCAGTAGATAGCTTTATGTCACTAAAAAATAATTTTGACTGCAGGACATGCACAATCAAGCTGGTATTGCACATATTGGTGGTTTGGTGCCTTTGTTGAAGCTTCTAGATTCAAAGAATGGATCTTTGCAACATAATGCTGCATTTGCACTTTATGGTCTTGCAGATAATGAGGTATGGTAGCATGTAATAGTTGACAACCTGAGAAAGTTCTTGGACTTAATTTTTGAAGTTATGTGACACTGTTAATATATTCTTTTCTCCCATAGGATAATGTATCCGATTTTATTAGGGTGGGGGGTGTCCAAAGGCTGCAAGATGGAGAGTTTATTGTTCAAGTATGCCAATCCTTTTAGATGTTACCTCTTGCTCTTCTCATAGTTTGCATGCTACTAGTTTCTTAATTGCTGCATGATATCCATAAGAAACCGAGACTTCACCAGCTCATTGATATATTTTTATTTTTTCCCTTAACTGATTTAATATTGGTAATGGTATTTTCAGGCAACTAAAGACTGTGTAGCCAAGACCTTGAAAAGGCTAGAGGAGAAGATTCATGGGCGAGTAAGCATTTTCATTCCTTTAAATACCCTTTACCTTTATATCTTTATTTACCATGTTTCTGTTTGGACTACTGAAATGCCTAGCTTTGCAATGCTCTTTTATCTTTTGGGTCTCACTAAATTTGTGTTTATGACCTCTGAGATTTTGCTTTTAAACATCTTTTGTAGGTTTTGAACCATTTGCTGTATTTGATGCGTGTAGCAGAGAAGCCAGTCCAAAGACGAGTGGCATTGGCTTTAGCTCATCTTTGTTCCCCTGATGATCAGAGAACTATAGTCATTGATAATAATGGTCATATTCTTGCCTCTTCCTCAGTTACTCAAAATCATTCATATTCTTTATTCCGTGCAATTTCAATTAGCATACTGCATTAATGGAACACATGTTTTTGTTACTTTTTAGAGGCTGATTGTGCCTTATTTTCATGCAGGACTTGAACTGCTTCTTGGGCTTCTTGGTTCTGCAAGCCCTAAACAGCAACTTGATGGTGCTGTAGCTCTGTACAGGTTGTCCAACAAGGCTATGACTCTTTCTCCTATGGATGCAGCTCCCCCTTCTCCCACACCACAGGTGAGTCTGCAAAGTTGGTTTGTCTAGTCGTATACATTTCCATTGCCTGAAATCTGAATTAATGCCATTCCAAGTAACATGGTGTTTTGCCTGAAATCTGAATTAATGCCATTCCAAGTAACATGGTGTTTTGTATGGCCATATCCTGTTCCATAATTTTCACAAGGCCGGATTGATGGCTTGTTGTGATTTAATATCATAACCTAAAGTTGGGGGTGGCATTGGACTAGGCTTATGAGTTCACCTTTGTGGATGTTGCGTACCAACCAAATATTTGATAATGAAGGAGAGGTGACTTTCTGGTAGGAATCTTATTGAAGTGTTTAATATGAAGACTTGAAATTAAAACCAAATTGGAAATTAGAGGCAACTTCTAAGCAAAAAATGAGAAGGAAAAAGAGAGTTTAATCCAAACAAATGCAATTACTTTTTTAGTTTTGGAAAATGAGGAATTGTTTATGGAAAGAATGAGGAAAATGAGGAATTGTCTACTTTCTTGTTTTTGTTATGCTTTTCCAAATGTACTCAGGAACCAAATGAAAAGCCTATAACGTGGGTTGTATGTGCTTGCTTGCAGATATTCCTATTTGCTTCAGAGTCTTAATATATGTGTGGATGTTTGTTCATATAATCATTCAAAATTACGTTAGTAGATTGACAACATTCTCATAGTTGGTTTACAAGTAGGAGAATGGTTTATGCTTTTGAAAGTTCTATATTAAGTTCCTGCTATAACATCCAACTTTAATGCAGGTCTATTTGGGGGAGCAATATGTGAACAATGCTACATTATCTGATGTTACCTTCCTAGTTGAAGGTTATATGATCCGCTTACTTAAAGCTCTGATACTTAATATGGAGAAATATTTGGTGACGTGTCAGAATATAACTTTTGTTGAAATTAAGATCCTTTCTTTCTTTTATCTTGCAGGTAGACGGTTCTACGCTCACAGAATCTGCCTGCTTGCTTCTTCAGATGCATTTCGTGCTATGTTTGATGGTGGATACCGGGTGAGTTCCCTTTTGCATCATTTTAATTTTCCAGTTGTTCGTCCCTCCTCTTCCCAAGGGGCCCAGGGTTACCTTCACCCTTGGTGTTGGGGTGGGAGTTTTTATTCAAGTACCTTTTTAACAAGTGGGAGAGTCCACGCTGTATCGATTTATCTTGCAGCTGATATGAGATATAGTCCTTTATTTCTGATAATTCTGGAAATGCTATAAACTCATCTATTTTTTCAAAGTCAGGCTTTTTCACTCGTAACTGGTAGCCTTATTTTATTCTTTTTGAAAATACTAGTACTTTTATTCGCACTTTAGCTTTAAACTTAAGCCTATAGCACTTACTACAGGACAGGAATGATGTTTTCAAGCTACACATTTTTTTTTTTAATTTCCTCTTCACCTGTGTTGCAGGAAAAAGATGCGAGGGATATTGACATTCCGAACATTAGATGGGAGGTTTTTGAGTTGATGATGAGGTATTACAAATTATTTGATCCAGATGTATATAAATTGGATTTACTTCATTTTGTTGTTTTTCAGCATCATTTATTTACTTGATTTCATTTTTTGTAGATTTATATATACTGGATCAGTAGATGTTACGTTGGATATTGCACAAGATCTGCTTAGAGCTGCTGATCAATATCTTTTGGAGGGACTTAAGCGACTCTGTGAATATACCATTGCACAGGTGAGCCAATAAGGTTGCCTGTAAATATTTCGAATCTTTTTGCTGCTTTAAAATTGGGAATTAGTGTCTGATTATTTCTACGTTTTCATTGAAGGATATATCGCTAGAAAATGTTTCAAGCATGTATGAGCTCTCGGAAGCTTTTCATGCTGTATCATTGAGGCACACTTGCATTTTGTTTATCTTGGAGCATTTTGATAAATTGAGCGCAAGACCTGGGTATGTACTCCACATCCCTGACCTTCTTTAGGAATTTAACTGTATTTCAAACGTCATATAATATTTAGCATTGCATTTTTATTGTTTTGTCTACATTTTTTAGTTGTCTATGTGCTACTTTTATCATAATGCAGAGGAGTTGTTTAGATATCCTTGATCTGTGAGTTTGCTGGTCACAAATTTTTCGAAGCTACTTGCTTTTGGTCAGTGTAGTAGTGTTAGGATGTTGGCTGGAATGTTACAAGACTTTGAAACTGGAGAATTACATCTTACGTTATGTTTGAATAGACAATAATAAAGGAAAAGAAAGGAAGGTTGAGGAAAGGAAAGGAAATATGTATCTTTTGTTTGGATAGCTTTTCTTTCCCCTCAGTTTACTTCAAATTGGGGTTTATAAAAATTGAAAATTTCAAGGGGGCAAAAAATCTAAACAAGAGAAAGGAATCCTTTTTTCCTTGTTTTACATTACTCTCCCTTCCTTTGCCCCAATCCAAACAATATATGCTTCCAGACTGTATTATAAGGATTAGAAGAATTTCATGCTTTTTGGTGGCCGTGTCATATAATTTTTGATATGCCATGTGGAAACCTTATAATTTGTGCAAGTTTTGAGCTTTGTGATTAGGTTATATAAGGGGAGCTTCGTTTGTGTCATTAGATCAGATATAGCTTCCTGTTTTTCTGCTTCATCAGTGATATCTGCGGGAGAAGAACATAATCGCAACTGCTGAATATTTCTGTATTATGCTGAATAATTGCAGGCACTTGCATCTTATCCAGCGAATAATTCCCGAGATCCACAGTTACTTCGCCAAAGCACTTACAAAACCTAACCCACATAAACTGCGGCTATAGAAGGCTGTTTTTTTTTTTTTTTTTTTTTTTAATTCCTGATCTCTAACTTGGTATGTTGTACAGAAAGTAGAAGATGTTGTCGGTGTTGTGGAGCCGATGGAAGGTTCTAATTGGTTCTTGGTAGTGTGGTTCATAATCATTAGTGATGCCGGAGTTTATGATGCATTTAGAGAAAAAAAAGTATTAAGTTTCTTCTGTGATTCATTTGTCTTAGATGTTTTGGAGATTATGAGCTCCACTTTTCATCTTCATGGATTGTGTTGGTTATTAGATATAAATGTATTCAAAGCACTTTCGGAGTCTCGTTGTGTTCGCTGAAAATGCTTGTTAAATTTGAGCAATTACTAGTTTCTTGATTTTTCTTCTCCTTTCAAGTTTGCACAAATTTGAGTGCATGATTTTTTCGTGTGTAAAAGTTGAGAATGCGGGAAAAAGGATAGTGATTCGTGAATGAAGCCAAGCCAATGAATCCCAAATAAAATCTAAATAAACTAGCTGTTCACTGTGTAGTAAACCACCACGAGTGCCAGGGGCTTCTTGCCTGGTCCAGGCCCAAAAATGGCCATCATTTGTAGACCAGGGTATTCGAACGTTATTCGGAAATTCTGCCTCCAAAGCTTTACAAACAATGATAGAAATCTGACATATATATATAAATAATTATTAAATATATTATGAAAATAAATAAATAAATTATTAAATGAACATATTTTAATTAGGTAAAGTCTTTTGTAAAATTTAAAAACGCCAGTCCTAATAGCGATCCAAGTGTCGTAATAAATAATGCATAAATGGCCAAAAGTTCTCTCCTCCGGAAGGGATCAATGGAATAGGTCAAACGTCAACTTTGGCTAGCGTAATGTTTAAGGCAACCTAGTCCACACGGCTTTATATATTGTGTAACGTTGGGAGGGTTTTCACTCATTCCACCAAACATTCACATATTTTGCAACGTTTTTGCCCATTTTATTCTAAGTTCCCACCATTAAACACTTCAAATATAATATTATATCAGTTTCCAAATGTGTTCCGTTGGTAAAGAAGTGGCCACGGAGATTCTTCCCTACATCCGGGTTTACAAAGATGGTTCAGTTGACCGATTGGCTGACTCTCCCATCGTCCCACCTTCTGTGGAAGACCCCGAAACTGGAGTCTCATCAAAAGACATCATCATTTCAGAAAACCCCCCAATCTCAGCTAGAATTTACCTACCAAAACAAGTTGAGCGACCCCAAAAAGTTCCCCTGTTAGTCTACTTCCATGGCGGAGGCTTTTGCTTTGAGTCCGCTTTCTCATTTGTTGAAACAAAGTACATGAACAGTTTGGCTTATCTTGCCAAAGTAGTTGTCATTTCGATCGAGTATAGGCTTGCTCCTGAACACCCTCTCCCCATTGCTTACGAAGACTGCTGGGCTGGTCTTCAATGGGCTGTTTCTCATTCTGGTGGTGATCATGGTATAGATAACAAGGAACCTTGGTTATCCACTTACGTTAATTTTGATAGAGTTTATGTGGGCGGAGACAGCGCTGGAGCCAACCTTGCTCACAATATACTGATGAGAGCTGGATCAGAGGCCTTGAATGGTGGTGTTAAAATTACAGGAGCTTTTCTAACCCACCCTTATTTCTGGGGTTCAAAACCAGTTGGGTCTGAGACTAAGATTATTGAAGAACGGGAGAAGCTGGCCGCCTACACGGTTTGGCAGTTGGTGTATACAGAGGCTCCTGGAGGTATTGATAATCCAATGGTGAATCCAGTGACTGCAGAGGCTCCAAGCTTGGCAGGACTTGGATGTTCCAGGCTGCTTGTTACTATTGCTGGAAATGATACGCTGAGGGATAGAGGGATTTTATACTATAATGCAGTGAAGGAAAATGGGTGGAATGGAGAATTGGAGTTGATCCAAGTTGAAGGAGAAGATCATGCGTTTCATATTTTGGTTTATGAGTCTGAAAATGCTAAGAAACTGATCAAACACATAGCTTCTTTCCTTGTCTAAACAAGGAAAAATCAGTTGACTTGTGCTCCTCCAATGTCATGATTCATGAATGATATGCTGGATGCCTGGTATATTTAAGCATATTTGTAGTTCTAAATTGTTGTCGCGAATGTCACAGCCATTATGTAACGCATTATAGCTATAATTAGATTTACTAATTTATGTATTTTTATTATGCATGTGCTTTTCGTTGAGTCATAATCATATTTAAAATATTTTATATTTATATAAATTTTGATATGAATCTATATAATTCATATTATATAAATTTTAAACCATATATTCGCATCGTGTCTTGCTTTAATGATTTTATCCGTGTTATATTTGTGTAATCATTCTAATATTATTAGGTTTGTTGCAACAAATGTGAATTTGACAGTGTTTCAATAAATATAGTAATGTTGCAGGCGTTATGTAACGGTTTTAATAAGATAAAATGCAGTACAAAGGTTTTAATTTTTATTGATCTTATTTTAATACTATTAGATATTTGCCTACTTTTTCTTTGTTAAAGGTTTTAATTTTTATTGATCTTATTTTAAAACTATTAGCGTATTTGCCTACTTTTTTTTGTTTTGTTATGTTTGGTGATATTCAGATTTTGCAATTCATGTATTTATATTATGTTCAAATATTTTTTATATCATAATCATATTTAAAATAATTTATGTTAAGATAAATTATGAGTATTTTATAAATTTTAATATATTTAATTATTTGTATTATATTTATTTTATTTTTTAATATTATAT
>JBBYHL010000022.1:15632526-15701754 GCA_038381835.1 Adansonia madagascariensis | reverse complement strand
AGATCTATGTTTAGGATTCTAGTTTAATTAGATTATTGTTTAGGATTAGAGTTTAAGTTTGGATAAGTTTTATGATTGAGTTTAATTAGTATTCTACTTGGAATACTAAATCTAGTAGGAGTAGGAGTTCTAGCCTAGATATATGTATCTAGGGAGTTGCTACAAAGTATTCGATTATTATTTTATTATTCCATCAAAAAAGTTTCTTTCTAGAACCTAAACATCTCTACAGCGTTATCTTTTTCGACTATTTTCAACTCTTTTGTGTTTTAGCCATTCCTATCATCTCCATCCTACATCATAAAGAGTCATAGTCATTAGACTAATAGGTCATTTGATGGTTTGCTTAGTATTTTGAGGGGGTTAATTCCTACTGGGAAACAAACTTTGCCTAAGTCATATAGTAGTGCTAAAAAATATATTAAAAAATTAGGACTTGGTTATATGAAGTATGATGTTTGTTTGAATAATTGCATATTTTATTGGGGTTTACATGCAGAGGCAACATCTTGCCTAGTTTGTGGTGTGCCTTGGTGGAATTTAGTAATAGAAATGATGATGGGTTAGAAAATAAAAAAAGAGTTGCTCACAAGGTATTGCGTTATTTTTCCCTTAAACTTCGATTGCAAAGAATGTTTGCGACTTCTAAGGTAGCTATGGATATGAGGTGGCACAAAGAAAAACGTGTAAATGATCCCAACATATGGCATCCAGCTAATACTCCATTATGGAATTCATTTCATGAGAAACATATCTCATTTGCTAGTGATCCTCGAAATGTTAGGTTAGGTTTAGCCACCGATGGATTCCAACCTTTTGGTAATATAGGCTCCCAACATAGTATTTGGCCCTTGGTTTTAATTTCTTACATCTACCCCCTTGGCTTTGTATAAATGAGCCATACTTTATATTGTCGATGCTTATACTAGGTGAGCATAGATAAATTTAGCTATTGTTGTTGCTTTTGTTCTTTATAATAGTTGAATAAACCACATGCCCATCGTAGTATAATTTAATGATATTTGCTTTTATTGTTGTAATAGTAAATATACCACATGCCCATTATCATATAATTTAATAATAAAAAGTTTGTAAATAAATATAAAAATGCTTGATTTAAATTAAACTTAATGGCTAATTTATAACAATTTTAAAATATTTGATTTTTCATTCTTTTTGAATTTTAACAATTTTAGACGTTTTCTACTTTAAATATTTAAATATTGGCATTTTATTTAAATTCGAAGTATAAATAAATTCATTGATGTTAATTTCAACTTTTAATAAAATGAAAGAAATAAAAGTTCGAGAAAATGTTAGTATGCATGTTGAATTTTTGATAATCGAAAAAGCAAAAGATTTTTGGTAAAAGTTTACGAATACCACTGTTATAAAACATCTAATTAAAGAAAAATAAAAAATATAATTGAACTATAAAAATATAACAACAATTCAATCACAGTAAAAATCTAACATGAAATTCAACTTTCAAAAAATTCTATGCAACGAAATAAAAAAAACACTGATTGATGAAAATAGTTATTTTTTTTAATTCTTAAAAACATGTCATTTACTTATGTAATTAAAAAAATACATGTTAGAATGCAAAAGTCATGGCTTTTAGCTTTTAAGCGATATTCATCAAATTTGTTTTATACATTTCACATTTATCAATTCATTCATCGGTTGTTGGAATTGTATAGAAATTAGCATTCAATTTGGTAGAAAGGTTAGAAATTTCACAAAGTTGGGTCTAAGTTAGTTGGTTCCCATGACTAACTTAGGGACTTTAAAAGTGATATTTAGTATGTTTAAATTTCGAATCTTAATATCTGCATTCTTAAATTTTGATATTTTAGTAAAAAAATTAGAAAATTTGTTTTTTGTGAATATATTTGAGTTATACTAAAAATTTTTTCAAAAATTTAAATTGCTTTTTATTTCAATCATTGATCAAAATTTCAAAAAAAAATATAAAAAGTTTAGAATAAAGTAATTTGAAATAGATATTTACTAAAATTTAGTTTGATGAAATATTTAACATAAAGTTGAAAAAAATAAAATAATCCAAGACATATTAGGTGACATGGAGAGAATAATATTTTTTTATATATTTAAGTATAGTGAAAAATATATTATTATAATTAGAAAGATGTATTAGATGACATAGAAAGAATAAGTTTTGGAAATTTGTGTATCATGTTTTGTATTTTTATGTCAATTGTGTTAATATAAACATAATGCAAATTATTAACCTAACACAAATATGCTATATATTAAACATCTTGTGTTAATTGTATTTTAACCTACCATGTCGTGTTTATTATATTGCTTTCACATTTATAAAAAAATTTTATATTTTCATATCATGTTTAAAATTATTAGGTTTACACTTGCGATTCTATTTATTATAATTACAATCGTTCAATCGTAATTCAAAATTTATATAGTTCTTTTTTAATCCACCGTGTATATGATTTTTACATTTTACTTGCGTAATTAATTAATTAATTAATTACACTACAATAATTATAGGTGATATTATTTTCAATAATATAAATTAATAAAGGATAGGGTGGTTATATGTACATGGTATTGGTGAGAGGGAATGCAATTCATAAGAGGTTTATTTCTTGTTACCTTTTTTGTTTGGTCGAGGGTCCTTCACATTTAAAGATATGTTCTGGTTATATTGTCAATGGTTTTTGCTTCTATATATTAGCGCATCCAAAACATAGAAGAAGTTAAAATAATGGTGTTATGTGTCGAGGTAATAACAATTCTCTTGAGAAAGAGTATTATGGCTTATTGGAAGAAGTGTGGGAGTTGCAATATGTAGGAAGAAATCGAGTTCATCTTTTCTAGTGCAATTGGTTTGATGTCCAGAATAAATAATTGGGCTACAAAATAGATAGTTATTCAATCATGAGCATCAATGCTAATAAAGATAAATTAGCTATTTATATTAGCTTGTCAAGCACAACAAGTTTTTTATGTTGAAGATCCAAAAAATTCAAATTGGCTTGTAGTAATGAAGATACTACCTTGAGAAATATACAAACTACCTATTTCCATAAATGATGATGTCTTGGAAGAGGATGAAATTGATGATGTTTTAACTAATAAATCGTAACATTTATGGTCGTGTAACAATATCGATGGATCTTGATGATAAGGTTGCAACCTATAAATAGATTTATGTAGAAGTAGTGTCTCTTGACATTCTACTTCAAATTCAAAAACAAATTTGAGTTGAAGTTTTTTCAAATCAAGACTTGGATGATGATGATGAAGATGAAGAGTATAACAATTTATTTGATGATGATGAAGATGATTATGATCCTAATATGTCTAATGATGATTAAATGTGATGTATGTTTAAACATTATATTTATATATATTTACTTGTATAAAATTATATACTAACATTTTTTTTGGATTTTTCATTGCAAATCATGGGTAGAAACAAAGGTGAAGGTAAATCCAAAATTACATCACCTACATTAAGAATAATAAAAGACAATGAACTCACATCTTTTCATAATTGTTCAATTAGAATGTTCATATCCTTTCAAGAGTAGCCTCATGAGGCATCTACATCATCTTCTCATCATATTTCATCTGGATTGTCTGTTGCAAGATAAAGTACAAACTTGCAAATTCAACAGTATAATATCTTATCCTTAAATATTTTTAAAAAAGTTTTTCATATTTTTTTCTATTATACTATAAAATTTGATGAATGTGAAAGATAATGTGACTAATTATAAGAGAACAAATAGAGGTGTTTTCTCAACTTCTTAGTGTTGACTGTCCTCAGTTCATCATAGCACACAATTGACTCTCATGTCACCTATGATTGGTAAATTTATGTCATCTTTCTTTTAAAATAATGTTTTACTTTTCTTTATTATTTTATTTGATTTTTTCATTAGGTGAAATGTAGTACACTTAAAAGTTATCTAATTTATCCTTTTATTTTATTCGATGAAATAAAATTCCTTATTTGATAGGTGCACACAAGCATTATGGTAAAGTATTATACAGAGGCATATAGTTAGATAAGCTAACTCATAGAAAGAGGTATAAATTGGTGATTTATATACCTCTAGATCATATTTTCGTCTTATTAGTGGTAACGTGTCACATTTAAGTTCTTAGATTTTGTTATTGTGTGAGATCTACTATAAGAGCACCTATACATAAATGGGAATGAGTTCAAGCTTAGCATAAGCAACACTTGATGAATATGATTATGGTAAACATATTTTTTATATGTATTGACTTCGTTTGGCGCTTTTATTTTATCTTTCAAAAACATAATGTAATAAATAAATATATGTAGGATTATTTTGAAGTAAGTGATGAAAGTCCTCTAAATTAGAAGAAAAAAAAAGATTTAGGTCTTGAACAGCCTTATACATTTGAGGAGAAAAAAGAAGGTTTAAGCAATTTAGTTTTTGGGAGATGAAGACATTCTATCGCAAGTGAAAGAATTCTCTCATAAAAATTATCTTCAGTACTCATCTGATATGGAACACATACAAGATGTTCCTGATGGTTTAACAATAGGGAATTGGAAAGCTATGTTAGGCATTTTTGTATCTACAGATTTTTAGTTATAGCACTAATTTTATTATTGGCCTCAAGTTTATTTTTCTTATCATAAAATAATTAATATTAATATGTTTTGATAAACATGTAGGAAAAAAAAGTAAGATAAATGCAAAATGTCGGGAGCACTTGCAAATGATATCTCCCATAGGTTCACAAGCATTTGCATAAGTGGAGTACAAAATGATTATAAAAATATTATAAAACTTCTTTATTTTTTAATAATTTTTGTTAATTATTGGGTATATTTATTTCTTGTGTTTAATGTTTTAGATGGATTCTGAGATTGGTGATATGCCACTTATATCTAATATTTGGATGACACAATATGGATTTACTACAAAAGAAGGCAAGAAATGGCATGACTCAAAATCTAAGAAGGTTTATGTATGTGCCATAATGATTTAATTTAATCACCTAAATATCTTAATGTCATATAAATAATATACTATATTTATATTTTTTTAGGAAAAGATAAAGAAAGTTAAAGAATACAAAGAAACTGAAGGTCAAAATGTGCTAAATTCAGAAATGATATTGAATGAGATTCTTCAGGCTAAATTAGGTCATGTTCGTGTGAGAGGTTCAAGTCATATGGCTACTAGAAAAGGCACAGCACTCGCTTTTCATTCAGAGTTGGTTAGTCAATTACAAATTAAAGTAGTTGAGTTAACTAATCAATTGAAGGATAACCAAGCTCAGTCAAAGGATTATCGAGCTCTCTTGAAAGAAAACTAAAAGAAGATGACATGGATGATGAAATAAATTCAAAGTGTTACAAGGACAAGTCCAAGCACAACAAAATTGCTTTCAGGTTCATATTTATTATTTTTCTTAATTTATCTGGCTGTGATTAAACTTATCATGAACTTTATTTGATAAATTTTTTAGTGATTTCCTTTTCTTCACCATTTTCTAAATTGCTACTCTTGTAGCTGTCTTCTATTTTTTGTAGCAAGAAAGTTGATAGATAACTTTCCTTGTCACGTCGTTTTTATGGCTCTGGCTTTATGTGTAAGTTCATTTCATTTTTAAGACCATTGTTTTCATTAGTCATGCTTTTATGTCACTGATTATGTTATGCATCTAACTCTAAAAAATGCATGAAAATTTTAAAATAAAACTAAAATGAAACTGCACATTCACTGCTTCATGACTCTTAATGCCAAGCATAGCTTCTAAGTTCACTTGTTTATGCATATATGCTAGTTAACTAAAAAATGCTCTTGGTTATTGTTTAAGCTATCAATGACATTTTTTTTGTTGCTGTTGTTGTGCAATGTTTTATTGCAAGTTCAATTGCTCCTATTTATATAGTATTTTAAAAGTCAAAAAGCTCAATTCATTTGGTTGATGGATAGAAGAAATTCATTGACATTGTTCTAGAGTGATGAAAATTGATGATAGGATGGTCTGGAAAAGAAAAAAAGAGGTTAAAAATAACAAATAAAATTAGTTTAGTCTATTTTCTTTTTAGTGCGTCAAGACTTTTAGTCTATCAACTTACTTTTGTCTAAGAATCAGTTGGCAGTTTAGTGCGATATGCTTATTATGATAGTCTTATTGGAAGGTAATAATTGGATAGACATTTTGGATGATCATATATATAATATAAAAAAGTAATGCCTTTTTCATTTAGAATGGGTGATTGTAAATTATGTTCAGTTCAACATATTCGAAAAGTTTTAATATCTGGTTTTAGATTTGTTTGCTTTGTTTGAATGGAATAGCTTTAAATGTGTGATTTTGCCCATAAATTGGGAATGACCTTTGTCTGTAAAAATAAATTTGATGTTTTCATTATATTACTTTCAGGGACGATAGTCATCCCCAAAAAAAATCATTTCGAGATGAAAAACATCACCAAATGTCTTCAAATTTTTTTTATGAATTTGGGATGATATCTGTCCCTCAAACTTTGAGGATGAACTTCATCCTTAATTATAAGGAGGATTGAGGACAATTGCTTGTAATATAGTCTTTATAATTTATCATAGATATAATTTTAGGGGATGATTATTGGGGATGACTTACATCATCTCTAATTCTTTTAGGGACAATTTGATAGATTCTAGGGACGATTTTTAGTCATCCCCAGAACTAGTAAATTTTGTAGGGTAACCAAGCGATGGGTTTTGACATCATTTTTCATAATGCTAATAGCTACTGGCAATAGCAAAATATCACATGAATGGTGCCAGAAAAAATGACAGAAGCAGCTCAAAGTGAATAGCCATGAATGCACATCAAATGCACAAAAACCACCATTAATGGCTACTATTAACATACCTTTGCATGTTCTTTATGTGGGAGTTTTTAATGCAGCAAAGTAGCGACTGACAGTAGCTAGAGAACCCACCATGAATGCTGGAATTGTAGCAGCAAGCAGATCCAAGCTGCTGCTCATGTTTGCATATCCAATGCACCAATTTAAGCCATGACTATGTAACTGATCTATTGCTTTGAATAGGGTCTTCCATGCAGCCAAGCTGCTGTACACTGTAGCAAGTACTGCCACATTCATTAAGGTGCAATAGGTGGCATCAACATGTGCCTCTACCTGCTGTTGCTAGTAGCACCTCCATTCACTAGAACCGAATAAAGCTTACAACGTGCACCTTGAAGCTACGCAACAATTGCGCATTATGGACAATTCCTCCCTTTTCTTTTTTTAATGTTTAATATCAAGAACAATTCTTGATTGTATTAAAACCTGAAAAAAGATCCAAAACCAGCAGCCACAAGATGCAGAAAAAATAAAAAAATTTTAGCACCAATTAATCACCAAAAGCGATACAATTTGGCTTGAACAATTCATAATTGATGCCAATTTATTATACCATGAATTAATCAGCTATAAACATTTTAAACTAATATTATAATAATATAACATTAATTAATTTTTTGCAATAATTAAAATTAAATTAAAACATATATAATTTCAATTATTTAATTGGATCAAAAATAATCTCTAAATCAAATTGTTTTAAGAAAAATGGTAAAAAATTAAAACATGAAATCTGTTAAAATAATGCAAGTGAGGTTCGGATACCACTTGTTGGAATTCAGATCATGCTCAACCAAAATAAAATAAAATAATTTTGTTAAGAAACTAAATTATGTAGTGGAATAAATTAAAGGAAATATACTCAATTTCCCCAAAGGATTAACTTGGGCATCTTGCATCGATCTTAAAAAATTTGAAAACATCGAAAACAAAATCATACCTTAAACTAGAATTGTCAAAATCCCTAGTTAAATTCGATCTCTGCTTGTTCTTGCACATTAAGCCTAGTTGTCACAAACCAAAGCTGTCCAATTGTCTAGCCTTCAGCAATGATTTATACGGATGACTCGAAAACCTTGATAAAGTTGGGATCATGTTTTGCTGGGAACAATACTAGTGGCTTAGGTTTCATAAACCTTCCTTTTGATTGAACACCTTTGCTACATTAAAGAACCAAGAATAAGAAAATGTTTTTCTTTCTCAATATTTTTTGGTATGTGGCTATCCCATTGTCAACAACAAAAGGTGATGTCAATCTTCTATTATCCAAGGATGACAAACACATTATAAATAGTTAGGTTTAGGGTGAAATGAAATTTTTGATTTAATTGCACTTTAACACCTTGAAAAATTAAAATTTTTCAATATAGTCCTTAAGAGATCAATTTCTCTTTAATTTAATCCAATCCCATTTTAATTCCATAAAGTTAACTTTATGTGTGTAACCCATTAGGCCCATAACATGTTAGCAACAAATATAAATTAATTCAGTTATGAATATTTATATTTATAGACCATAAGAGGCATCTAGCAATGCAATGTGGCCACCAAAATGCTAGGAGAATCAACAAGCCTTTTAGTGTACAATGCATTAATGTAATTTGATCCTTTCATTATATATCCCAAAAAAGGCAAGAACATAGTGCACTGTCTACTCTTAGCCCTATCCAGATTAACGTTGCAACCCCTATGTGTTAACTCCATAATCAATATTACCTTGGCCAAGGTCTTTGAGTTAACATGGGCCAGGTATGTTTGATATATGTCCCCTTAAATCACTTGGGCTAATGAATCATCTCTAGACCCTCATTCACCTTTAATATGCTTCATATCATACCAAAAACCACTCTTTTTTTTGTATCCATCCATTTTAGTGATGATAACTAAGTATGATAATTCACACACAAGGTGATTTAGTGTCACAAGTCTAAAGATCACTTACATCACTAACACATAAGAGTATTTTTGTAGACACTTAAGTGAAATACTAAATAGAACTTTCATAGTGGGTCAAGTTCACTGAACTTGTTATCATAATAAGCACCCATATGATGGCCCCAAGTATCTCTATGCTTTAACTTGTGAGACCAATTACGTGTATCATATGTTTAATGGCTTACAAATGCCATTCTTTGTGCATTGTTAATATCTTGTCTTGACAATACAATGACTAGGAATCATTTAAGAAACACGGCTTTGATGAATAAGGATCCTATAATTGTAACCTATTATAACTCTTTTACAAAGCCAATATGTCTTATGGGCTTTGTCTTCATAAGTTATTAATAACAATTTATATTGTAGCTTATGGATAAAGAAATACCTCATTAACGTTAATAAATATATATATTTTACATAAAATAACTAAAAGCTAGTGCGTTACAAGTAAATCTGATTGGCATGCAGGGCTTACACTAACACCAATAAGATGCATAAGTTTTTAAAAACATGAAAATTGAATAAATAAATTCCTAACGGCCTATAAGGGATCTTAAAAATAGCATAGTATGACTAAGCATTATTAATCGAAGGATCATCAGTGGGTGAAGGAAGAAGCAGCGTGACATGATCAGAAACCTTTAAGAAAGCTCAAAACTATTTAATAAACTCTTGCTCATGGTGCTCAATAGTGATGAGGTGAGTGCCTATGTAGCAAAATGTTAATCCCATGAATCAAATCGACCTATGATGGAATCATACATATGTGCATATCCATAGGTGCAGATGATAAGGTGCCATTGGTCAGTGGAAGAAGTGGTGCATTATGCTCCTTATCATCAGCACCATGAACATTGGGATGCTAGAGATCGTCAATTGGTACAAAAGCAATATTTGTTATGAAAGCATCTAATTACATGAGCGGTGGTAAGGTTATTTCCATTATTTAGGAACTTGATTGCCATCTTGAATGTTATAACCAATCTTACTTGCAAATTTTCATCTAAGATATCAATGTTGAATGATAAGGATGTCAGGATTACAAGAGAGGTCGAAGCCTTGAGCCTCAAAGTAGTAGCTCAAAGGCATGCCTTGGAGAAAGTGGTGAGAACCTCGAACATCATTGACGACAACAACAAAAATAAAGTAGGCGAGATTAGGACATCAACTAATCTAGATCATATAAAGCCACCAATCAGTTAAGCTACGCTTAGATATATTTTTTGCCATAAGGACAAATAACATTGGAGATGATGGAACATAAAAACCAATCATATGGAGGAAGGAGGGTGGCTTTATTGTCATTAGTGTGCAAATCATGGGTGTATTACCTTTTTCAACTATGCATTCTTTTAAAAAATTGAATGCGATGGTAAAGGATGCTTATGTGACAACAAATTCACGACCTAAGAGGTAAGATTGAAGATTAATGACATGATAACCACTAGCATCATAGACAAATGATGTGTTATTAAAGAATGCACGAATAAAGTTTTCTCAGATTGAACAATTGAATGAGAGGAATTTGGTTCATCCAAAATTGTCGAAGGTTTTAAAACAAAGGAAAACAATAGAATGAAGGAAGAGGAAATTAATAACTTGGCATTATTGGATACACAGTTAGGCATAAATGGTGTTAATGCAGTCACCAGCCCAAGTGTCATGAAAGCACAAGTCAAAAAACTTTGAAATTGGTTAAGAGATGGGTTAAGGGTTAATTTTGAGGTGAGTTAGTGGTAGAAGTGGCAACGTGAGTGATAAGACATTTATGTTAGGCAATTTGTTTGGTTCGAAGAGGCATTGGGAGGGTGTAGAAGTGTAAATGGTCTAAAGGGACTTTTTTTTAACACTTGGTGTGGATCAGGTTTAGAGGGTGTGACAAATGGATGAAAGTAAGCAAAAGATAATACAAGTATTGGTAAGATGTTTAAAGTGGTTCGGATAAAGGCAGACATGTTTAAGGGGTTCAAAAATAAGAGCAACCTAAAAGCAATAGGTTTTAGTAGCAAATAAAGAGTGAGTGATATGGCAAGCTAGGTGGGGGTAAAGACTTGGTTGAGACTTTTTCTCAAATAATATAGTATTTTATGAGGTTGGTTTTAAGGTTTGAGGATGGAATTCAAACCAAAACACAGAGACATAGAAGGGGGATTAGGGAAGAGAAAACATACAGAAAGACATAAAAGGTTGGAGAAAATTTAAAACTTTTTGAAAAATATAGAGTTAGATTATGAAAGATAAAGGTTTTTGAATTAAAGGAATTTTTTTTTTGTTTTTAGAAGGAAAAAAGATGATATTTATGAATAAAAAAGAGTGAAAATGAGATTAAAAGAAAAATTAAACAAAAAAAAGATTTAGGAAAAATAGAGATGAAAGTGATAAGAGGTCAAGAAAAAAGGTTAGCTTAACGAGAAAAATGGAAAAAGGTCCTATAACTCAAGCATTTATCGATATTAGTTCATATGTATCAATACAATGTATCTATACTATGACCACTATATCGATGCAATAAATAAAAACTAGGTTTCTCCAGTTTTTGAAGATTGTACTGATAGAAGCAATAAAGTATCGACAAAATTGGCTAGAAAACAAAAAATGACGTGAATATTGTTATGCTATACCATATGAAATGAAAACATTTTGCATTAAATTAATCTGTGACAACTAGAAAAAATTATTAAATTTGAATTTTTTATGAAAATTTTGAATTAAAAACTTATGTTCAAAGGTAAAAACTTGAAATTGAATTAGAGCATGCAGCTTTAAAATATGTATATAAAAGTTGGACATTTTCATGCATTATCCATCTCAAAACATGTGTATAAGATAACAGAATTCAACAATTTAAAAATTCATTCATTAAGCATGATTATAATATAAAATTATAGTTTAAGTTAAACTATTATGTAACCAATTAGAATCAAGGATTTGCATTAAGTTCATGCTTGACCAAATAGGTCCAAACAACAAATTTATTATGTCAAACAAGGTAACCATAACTTAATCATCATTCAAACAATTTTATATGGTATGTCAATTAACAAATTTGTACACATCATAAGATATCAAAACACAATCAAGAAGCATTCATTAATCTAAGTTCACCTTTAACGGTGTAAAATCTATTCTTATCAAAAGGTTTTGTAAAAATATCAACTAATTAATGCAAGGTATTAAAAAACTCAAGCACAATATCAACTCTTTGAACATGATCTCAATAAAATGATGTATTATTTCAACGTGCTTGGTTCTAGAGTGTTGAATTGGATTTTTTATGAGAATAATGGCAATAGTATTGTCACATTTAATATATTCCAAAATCCCTCATTGGTTGTTTTATCCAAAAAAAAATTGGGCACAACAACTTCCTATTGATATATATTCTGCTTCGATTATGGACAAAGCAACACTATTTTATTTTTTGGAAAACCATTTTATTAGCATATTTCCAAGAAATTCAAAAGCACCAAAAGAGCTTTTCCTATCAATTTTATAACCACTAAAATTCGCATTAAAATAAACATGCAAAACGAATTATAATCCTTTTGGGTACCATAAGCAAAATTAAGAGTGTCTATAAGATAGCAAAAAATTTCTTTTTACAGTAAGTAAATGTCAGTCCCTAGGTGAAAATTGATATCTAGCATATAGGTCTACATTAAACATTATATCAAGTTTACTTGTGGTAATATAAAGCAATAAGCTAATCATAAACCGATAAAGTTTAGAATCAACAAATTCACACCTTTCATCATTTTCAAGCTTTGCTAAGGTACTCATAGGTGTGGTGCAAAGCTTATTTCATCTATTTTGAACCTTTTGAATAGCTCTTTTGCATATTTTGCTTGATTGATGAAGATGCTATCCTTTGATTGCTTGACTTGTAGTTTCAAAAGGAAATTTAATTATCTCATCTTTCTTAATCAAATTCACTTTGCATAAGCTTAGAAAATTTTGACAGAAAAAAAACTCATTAGTGACCAAGTATAATACCATCAACGTAAATTTAAATACTAAAATATCTTTGCCTTAACTTTTATAAAAGGAGTTATGTCTACTTTGCCTCTATTAAAATTTTTTTAATTAAAGATTTTGAAAACCTTTCATACTAAGAGCTTGTTTTAAACCATATAAAGCTTTTGGGATTCTAAAAACATGTTTATGATAATGAAGATTTTCAAAATCGAAAAGTTATTCAACATAAACTTTTTCATTATTAAATCCATTTAAAAAAACACTTTTAACATTCATTTGAAATAACTTGAATTCATTAAAACATGCAAATATTAAAAATATTTTAATAGCATCTAATTTAGCTACGGAAGCATAAGTCTCATCACAATAAATTCCTTCTTGTTAACTATACCCCTTTGCTACTAATCTAGCTTTGTTTCTAACAATAGTTCTATGCTTATCCAATTTATTTCTAAAGACCCATTTTGTACTTATGATAGGATAGTCATTGGGTCTCTTTACTAAAATCAAACTTTTTTGCATGGCCAGAACCTAATGATCATTTTTTAGGCTACATCAATATTCTTAGTTAAATTTGAAAGCTATATAATTATGTGTATTTCTAAACAAGGATCTAGTTCTTTTCCTTTAATTTGGATTACAAAGAATCTCACCTTCGTTGATATAAGTCAACTCTCTAGGATGTCTTTCTCTTTCAACTTAAATTCGCTCATGAAGTTCATCTTCTTTTGAAGGATCTTGTTCTTGAACATCTTACTCATGCTCGATGTGTAATGCTTAAACTTGATTTTCTTGATATATTTCTACATCATCATTGTCAAGAGATACATTCTCAAAGTTGAATTAGCTTAATCAAATATAACATGAATAGATTCTTCAACAACTATGATTATCTTATTAAAAAATTTAAAAGCTTTAAAATTCATAGAATAGCCAAGCAAAATGCATTCATCACTTTTTACATAAAATTTACCAAATCATTTTACCTAATGATTTTAGAGAAAACTTTATATGAACCTTTTAAAGGAATAAAGCCTATCATTAGCTATTTTCATTGCTTTTTACATCACATGATTTTAAAATTGAATACTAAAAATGATTGTTATTAAAATAAACAATTGAGTTCCAAAATAAAAATAAAGATTTGAAAAATAATTTTTAATGATTCCAAGCTAAGAATTGACATTCTAGAGGAAGTCAATCTTGATTTAAAAAGAAAAATTGAAAGCTTGGACCAAGGAAAGAAAATCATTTTAGGTAAATCTTTTCAAGTTAGTATGACCAAATGTAATCATTGCAAATATCATGGTCATACATCACATACTTGTCCTATTAAGAAAATGACACAATATAAATTGAGACAAGCATGGGTTCTTAAAGGAATAAATTAATTTTGAAGGACCCAAAGCAATTTGGATACTCAAGGCTAAATGATTGTTTTTGTAAGTGTGTTGGAGCAATAAAGAGGAAAGCAACATATCTGGATGCTTCAGACACATAAGGAAGTGAGATAGGTAACCTTAAGCATTTAACTTATTTTGATTACCTATTTATGTTATATATATGTTTATATATAATGCTTTTTTGAAATTTTTTTTATGAAAATGTTGTTTTGATACCAAATGATTTTAATGAAAATCCATGTTTTGCATCGTGAGTGGTTATAAGCTTAATTGTGTATGCATTTGATGATTGGTGCTTAATGATGACATGTTAAATTGATTTGTGAAATGATGTTATGAAGCATGAACTTAAGCATGATTTATGCATAAAAGGTTGATTTTGATAAACTTTGTGCTTTGAGTCATTAAGAAGCTTTAATGCATGACAAAATAGTATACATATCTTCAAGGGAGTATTTAGAGCATACTTATAAGATATGATGCCGTGAACATGCATTTGCAAATCTTTAAGTGTCTTTAGCGCTTTATATTTAATTATGTTCACATGAGACTTAGGATGTTTGATTATATTATAAGTTCATGTTTTGTGGCTTAAATAAGTTTGGAATAAATTGAGCATGTTTATAAACTTATACATATATTGTTGAATGAAAATTTCTTATTTTAGAACTTTTAGTTACACATTATTTGAACTTAATTTATCTATATGACTAAATATGCAAAATCATTCAAACTTGATTTTAAACGTGGTTTTTGATCATTCGAATGATTTCAAATGTTTAAAATCAAAGGTTTGCATTAGAACATCAAATCATGGGTTTTGAAAGCAAAATTTCATATTTTCTAAGAATTCTCTAAAAAAAATAAAGCATGTATCAAGACCTTAAGCCTTATATCGATAAATGAACAAAAAACACAAAAAAACCCAAATTGTAATTGATACATTGAATTTTGTATTGATACAACACTATTTGTATAGATACATATGCATCATGTATTGGTACATATAGTGTATTTTGGCCAAGTTTGTGATACTTAAGCTCAAAAATGCAAAATTGGTCTCTTTTAAGGGTTTATGCTTAAAATGCTTCATTTTTACGATTCCTAAATATTACTTTATAGATCATCACATGCTTGAATATCATGTTTGATTAATTGATGAGTGTGTCCCAAATCAAATACATGACTCACTTGATTGAATGCTCATACTGCTTCATGATGCCAAAACATATAAAGTTTTCTATGCATTATTATCTTTTGTGCCTTGATGACTAATTTTTTTTGCATAATGACAATTGATGCCATATATGCTTAATGATTTCCATTTTGGTATCTTTTGTTTCAAAATCTCATTATTTTTTATTTATAACAATTGACTTTTAAAACTACAAATGCTAATATTTTGCAAAGATTTTTTTTTTTAAGTTTTGCAAGGTTCATGGAGATAAAATTCTTCTTTAGGATGAACACTTGCATTAACAAAAGGAATCAAAAAAGTAAGCAACCTCATCAAATCAAATCAAGCCAAAATCATCCAAAAAGTGCTCGACACTTAGAATCATAAACTTAAAGTCAAAATGAGCATATCAAAAAATCTTGGTAAGGTTGAGGTAATTACTAAACTAATACTATGCAATTCTTATCTTTTAGCATTAAGTTTAGCGACATGCATTAATTAACTAACAGTTGGTATCTTTGTATGTCATGTATGCTTGAATTGTTTGCTTTGAATGAATATTTGAACATGACCTTGAATTGAGCATTTTTTATATCTCTTGTTCTAACAATTGGTTTTAATAATTGGTATCCTAGGCCTAAATTATGCCTTGATTCATGGATTAAAATGATTACATCTTTATTCATGTTCATTGATTGAATTATATTAATATATCATAAAAGAGCAAATAATTTTCTAACCTATGAAAATTTGCTATGATTTTCTTAAAAATTTTTAACTTTCCATATGGTTACTTAATTGATTATGAGTAGTATGCATATGTATTAAAAATTAAATAATCAGTATCCGTTATGTGTCTAGACAACAACTGGATTAACATTATTAAAATCTTTTAACAATTGGTTTGTTTTATTACTAATAATCTCAAATATCCTTAAATGTCTGCAAAAAAATACAAAAATTACATGAACTATGCATTAAAGCTTAAATGTATGTATTTTCTCAATGATTGGTATATATGCTCTTAAATGATTCATAATTAGTATACCTTTTTAAAATCTTGTTAGAATTAGTTCCTTAGTTTTGAATTAATATATCTTTTACCTAAAAAAGAGGAGAATTTTAGGGGGTTATTTGCTTGTTTGTACTTTAGTGATATATACATATATATGCTAGCAGGTAGGAAGATTTCACATGTGCTTATGCTATTTATATTTCATGAAATCTTTAATATCTTGTGTTGATGATTTTATAGCTAATTATGACAAAAAAAATGCTTTTTCAAAAGCATTTTATAAATAGTTTAAAATTTTTAATAATGCCTTTATTTAGGGGGAGTTTTATTGAAAATTTTTAAATGATTACGGAAGAATTTTACATGCAAATTCTCCTTAAGTTTTGTCACATTAAAAAGGGCGAGATTGTTGGTCACATTAGCTTTGAATTAATCTTGGTTTTGATATAACTAAAATTTAAGCTTAATTAGCTTGTGTTTAAAATTTTTCAAGTTAGTATTTTTCTATAAATTATCTTGAAAACAACTTTGAAAAATCCTAGAACGTGTTTTACCTTCTTTAAGCACTAAAAAATGAACGAGAATTACTCATATAAAGTTTATAATGGCTATATTCATTCACCAAACTTTCCCAATGGCCATATTTATGATGAAGGCTATAAATATACCTCTCCAATACCTCTAACCTTATAATGAAACAAGAGAAAGAGCTTAGAGTCAAATCCTTCATCAATTTCACCATTTTCTAAGTATTTCACATTTGTATAGGATTAATTCCATCATATTGAAAATAACTTTGAAAAATCCTAGAACATGTTTTACCTTCTTTAAGCACTCAAAAATGAATGAGAATTACTCATATAAAGTTCATAATAGCTATATTCCTTTACCAAACTTTCCAATGGCCATATTCATGATGAAGACTATAAACAAACCTCTCCAATACATCTAACCTCATGATGAAACAAGAGAAAGAGCTTAGAGTCAAATCCTTCATTAATTTGTTCATTTTCTATGTAGTTCGTATTTGTATAGGACTAATTCTTTATATCTTGTATTCTTCCTTTTATATCTTTAGAATTATAATTCTTTGAGCTAAAATTCTTGTAAACACCTAACCTTTAGAGGTTATATTTCGTTTACACCTAAATCCTTGTAAAAATAGAAGGTTCCTACTTACCCATTGAAAAATAAAAAAAGGGTTCTATCTTAGCCATAAAAGATAGAGGGTAGAGGTTACTATCTCAGCCTGAAAATTTTGGAAAATCTAAGGCAAGTGAAGCCAAGGTAGAAGATGTAGGCAATAAAGGCTGAACATCTTAAATACTTGAGTTTGCTTCTCTTTCCCTAGCTCTTTAATTGTCTTTGTATTATTCACTAACTTGTACTCTAAAGATTATTGTACAGATTTCTCAATTTTAGTTATTCGAAGTTTTAATTTGTAAAAAATTTTGAGAAATCAATTCACCCCTTTTGATTTTATTCACCACTAGAAGGTCTAGCAGATACTTATAAAGCCTATATCAATACAATCAAGGGTTTTAAAAAACTCAAGCTAGTGCCAAGCATTGTATTAATACAAAAACACAAGGTATCAATATATTCATATAAAAATCATTTTTTTTGGCTTTAAGGCTTGTAAAACTTTTTAAAAAATGACTTAGATATGCATTAAAAACACATTTTTGAGTATCTAAAAGAGTTTAAAATATTTTGGTATTATTCAAAGTATTTTCAAAATAATTTAAAGAAAAATATGAAGTTTAAAAATACTTAAATACAAACTAATTAAGATTAAGTTATTGTTATATCAAAATCGTCTCAAAATTCTTTTGCTAATAAAAAAACTTTTAAAAACTTAAATTAAGAAATTCAAACAATGAAGCACTTGAAGTTGTAATTTAATGAAATACACAAATAAATAAGGAATAGAGAAGTAAATACAATGATTTATAGAGTTTGGCCTCGATTCTTATATACTCTCTCTTGGCCTCACTTGCCTAGGAGTTCCATAATTTACTAACTTGAATTGTTACCTTTCAAGAATAAGATATAACCTGTACAACTCTCTATGTTTTGCTTAGCCTAAGATAGAACTTCTATTCTCTCTATTGTTTTAGTGCAAGATAATAATCTTTCTACCTTTTAATGGCTAAGGTAGTAACCTCCCTTTTATACAAGGATTTCAGGTGTAAACAAGAATGACCTCTAGAAGATTGAGGGTTTACAAGTTTGAACTCAAGAATGAAGAATTCTAATGATAGAATTTACAAAGGAATACAAAGATATGAAAAATTAATCCTTTATACAAATTGAACTAACTTAAAATTTGAAGAGATTAGGATTTTGCTATAGACTTTCTCTCTTCTTAATTCTTACTCATAGAGGTATTGGAAAAGCCCTTTTATGGCTAGGAAAATAATTATGGTTGTTGGGACTTGTTGGGGATGCAATAAAGCTACTAGAAACCTCATTAATATGATTCTCATTCATTCCTACGATGATATATCGATACATTGCATTTAAACATATAAATTATGACTATTGAAAAACCATGTATCGATACAATTCACTATGTATCGATGCATTAGAGACATGTATCGATACAATCAAGGGTTTCAACTATTGTCACGCGTTGTATTGATACATAAACCTAGGGCATCGATATATTCGTTTGAAAATAAAATTTAAAGTGTTTTTTACGACTTTAAAACTTGTAAAACTTATCCAAAAAACGTTTTGTACTAAAGTATGCATTAAGAAAACACTTTTAAGTAAGTTAAAGAGTTAGACATATTCTAGTATTTTTCAAAGTATATTAAAAATAATTCAAGAAAAAAAATACTAAGTTGAAAATATTTAATCTCAAGCTAATTAAGTTAAAGTTTTTGTTTTATCAAAATTAAGATTAATTCAAAGTTAATATAACTAACAATATAAATTATAGCTGATTATAATTTAAAATACATCAATAAATAAATAAATATATATATATATATTCACATGCAACACATTTGATAATATATATTATATGATTCTTTTTGTTGCTGTTTAACAAAAGTTAGTGGAACTAAGACGTTTTCGATTTAGTTCGTAAACCAAGCGAACTTTTTATTTGTAAAATCCAAACTAAGCTACAATCCATTGGGCTTTTCAATTTAAACCCCAATAAGAGTCCCTCCCAGCCCACAATTCGGCCCATTAATGCAAATAAACCCAAGTTAACCATTAAAAAATTTTGAGGCTGACTCTGGTAGAATATTCTTCGATTCGCAAGTAAACCACCAAATTTAAGGACATTCCGGTCATTAGATACCTACTCTTGAAGTTAAAGCAGTGCAATCCATACAAACAAACATCAGAAATTGGTGGATGCAATTGATTTTGGATAACGTGGCCTAATCTTTCATGCACTCCATGAAAACAACCCATCCCTCTCGTCAGCTCCACTGCTCGCCCTTCTCTTCATAGGCCTGAACCTACTATTACTACTGTTCACCAATTTCATTTCCAATTTCTCCTTTAGTTTCCAACAGAAAATGACAGTGTCGGCTGATGGCCGATTATCGCTTTCGGCCGCTGGCCATCTACGTACCACCGTGGCATTGGCTGGGAGGAGCCGTAGGCTTGTGAAGTTTTGCAAGGGAGAGTTGATGGGGAAGAAGATTAACATGAAAATAAAACATCTAGGAGTTAGCAACAAGAATGCGAAGCAAAAAATTTGCATGTCACTTACTGCTAATATAGCTGGGGAGTCGAAGGTGAATGTGACCTTTTCTTATTTATGTCTTCCAAATTTAATCAGCCATCTTTAACACTTGAACCAAATATGCAAACATTGTTGCAATAAATCTCCTTTATAATTCATCGAAAGAAACTTTTACTAGCTAAAACATAAGCTATTCTGAACCAATACCATCGTATTGCCACCTTTAGTTTTTTTCTCGGCATTTGGAAATGGAAATTGCTGGTATTTAGAGGGGTTATTGATGCAGCTAAGGGACCTGGAGCTGGAAAAGAGGGACCCAAGGACAGTTGTGGCAATTATTCTGGGAGGAGGAGCTGGTACTCGCCTTTTCCCTCTCACTAAGCAACGTGCAAAGCCTGCAGTAAGTTTTCATTACTTTCCTAACCATATATATATATATATATATATATTCCTGAGCAGTAGCGAAATTAAGTCATCATTTTGGTACTGCTAAATATGTAGGTTCCAATTGGAGGTGCATACAGGCTGATTGATGTGCCAATGAGCAACTGCATTAATAGTGGGATCAACAAAGTTTACATTCTCACCCAATTTAACTCAGCTTCACTTAACAGGCATATCTCCCGTGCTTACAACTTTGGCAATGGGGTCAACTTTGGAGATGGCTATGTTGAGGTATCTATGTTGATCAGCATTTTCGGCATTAATTTATGCACCCATGCCCGTTAGTTTCTGGCTCAGCAGCAATAGATTCTGATGTTTGAGCATTCTGTTGCCTTATACTAGATCCTGGCAGCCACACAAACTCCAGGAGAGGCTGGTAAGAGATGGTTCCAAGGGACCGCAGATGCAGTGCGTCAATTTCACTGGCTTTTTGAGGTATAAATTCAAAGTCAGCTTCCGCAATGGAGGAAATAGAAGTCTTTGAATTACTAATTTATGTGTGATTGGAATTTGATAATTTCATTGTTATCCATTATTAACCATTTTTTTATTTACCATTAATTACCTCAAAGTGCTAAGTATCAGATACTGCAGTCGTCATACTATCTCAGTGCCTTTTCTGACTGTCTTCAGGATGCAAGAAGTAAGGAGATTGAAGATGTGCTGATTCTATCGGGGGATCACTTATATCGAATGGACTATATGGATTTTGTTCAGGTACTAAAGCACCACATATGCATATAGTTGCGATTGTTTTACGTACACTGATGGCATCAATTTTAAGAATATCAGATACTGAGATTCATCCTTGTTGTTTGCAGAACCATCGGCAGAGCGGCGCAGACATCACCATTTCTTGCCTTCCCATAGATGATAGGTACATCTTCAATTCAATTTCTCAAGGACGTTTTACGCTTTCAGATATTCCATAAGAAACCTTTTGTGAACTTAGCAATTTCAATTTGTTGCTGCAAGAGACATTATACCTTTTATCTAAAGGCAGTCTGCTAATAAGACGCATTACCTAGTCCGCTATTTTTATTGCAGCCGTGCCTCGGATTTTGGTCTAATGAAGATAGATAATAAGGGAAGGGTTCTGTCGTTCAGTGAAAAGCCCAAGGGACAAGAACTGAAAGCAATGGTAATCTGAGTTTGCTATGACGCACTTTGCCTTTCAATTGGTTTTAGAAATTTGAGTGGTTTTGCTAATATCATTCTATACTTTAGGCAGTAGATACAACAGTTTTAGGACTTTCAAGAAATGAGGCTGAAAAGAAACCATATATTGCCTCGATGGGAGTATACGTCTTCAAGAAGGAGATACTTCTGAACCTTTTGAGGTACCGAGCGCTTGAAATTATAGATTATGCTCGCTACAAGCTATTTTTTATTTCAAATTTTATTATAGATTAATTTCTCTGAAGAAAGGAAAGAAATTATGAAAATGTCTTGGTCAAGTCGGTCAACAATGATGCAAAGATACACTTTGTGTCAAAAGGAGCATAATTTTTATAAATTGTTGTTAATTCAGATGGCGTTTTCCAACTGCAAATGACTTTGGGTCAGAAATAATCCCTGCCTCAGCTAAAGAGTTCTTCATAAAGGTACTTCAATTTTTTTTTCCCTACACATTGCATATGAAAAGCAGTAACACCTCGTAACGCCTTGCTCCTGATCCCACCCCTTTGATTGTTTAAAAGATTTCCATTCCAACTAGACGGATGTAATTCATCATATTTATAGTGTGTAAATGTAAAATTTCTGAGCAGGCTTATCTCTTCAATGATTATTGGGAAGATATAGGAACAATCAGATCTTTCTTCGAAGCAAACCTTGCCCTCACTGAGCATGTAAGAGCCACAAAAAAAAAAAAAAAAAAATCTGTGCTTTTTATTCGGTTCTGATAGTTGGTAACAAGTTTGAGGGTTGCAGCCTATGCAAAACTTGGTATGGCAAGTATTTCATACGAGAACATATGTTCTTAATTTAAGGAACTCAATGTTTAAATGAGTTACAGATTCTCATTTAAAGATAACTTCTATGAAAAAAAACCTTTGAACTGTTTTCAAGTTAGTTCACTAATTGCTAAGTTCGTTTTATGTTTTGCGCTGTTGTAACATATCTTTTTACCTTCAGCCACCGAGGTTTAGTTTCTATGATGCAGCAAAACCAATATTTACGTCAAGGAGAAACCTACCGCCATCAAAGATCGAAAATAGCAAGGTGAGTAAATCTCAGTGTTTGACTCTGGTCTTCACTGAATTCCAGAAGGAATGGAAGGAAAAATGTCTGTACTCTTGCAAGGATGCTAATAAGAGATGAAACTACTGAAATGATTTATCAGCTGTCCATTCTAAATTCACCATGTGTTTCAACTTAAAGATTAATTATAGATTCTCTGTTATTCTCATGGCAGGTCGTTGATTCAATCATATCCCATGGAACTTTCTTAAGTAATTGCTTCATAGAACACAGTGTTGTTGGTCTCAGATCGCGAATAAACGCTAACGTTCACCTAAAGGTTTGTTCAAAAAGTTGTCTCAGATGCATAACTTGTGAGTGAACTGTCAAATGCCAGTATGGAATTTAGTTTTAAAGGAACTTCCAAATGTGCAAAATGCTTCCTTCTGATAACATTAAAATTAATGCGAAAACATGCAATGGTATGTCTCTCTCGACTGTTTCGGACATGAGGTCTGATTTCTGGATGCGTAAATGAATGCAGGATACGGTGATGCTTGGAGCTGACTTTTATGAAACTGATGCAGAAATAGCAGCACTTTTAGCCGAGGAAGGAGTTCCTATCGGAATAGGAGAAAATACTAAAATCAAGTACTAAAAACCTTATGCATACACCTCTGAAAGTTTTTGTTATGTCTTCATTGTTGTCACTTATAGTTTCTCATCATCTTATCATGTCATGCATGCAGAGAATGCATCATTGACAAAAATGCAAGAATAGGGAAGAACGTAGTTATTGCCAACTCGGAGGTCTGATTCTTGGGTCCATTTCTCTCATCTCCTTATACTATGTCTATACCTGTCGTGTTTCTTAGCTAAGTTAATGATTATGCAGGGTGTACAAGAGGCTGATAGATCCTCGGAAGGGTTCTACATACGGTCTGGAATTACCATCATATTGAAAAACTCAGTAATTAAAGATGGTTTTGTCATATAAATGAAATTGTTTATCATCCATTTTTTGTTGATTAGGATGGATCAAGAAAGAAGGAAAAAACACTACAACAAACTAGTATGTCAAGAATATGTTTGTTCATTAATAATTTCAGTATTAATGCAGTGCAACCCCCACATGGAAGTGAAAAGAGACATTAACTTTAAAATAGACCTGCCGGCCCTTGGACATGACTTTATTTAAGTTGGATCAAGCCTACTTCAAATTATTATTTAATAATTAAAAAATATTTTTATTTTATATTTAATTATAAAAAATATATAATATTAATATAAAAATAATTTTTTAATATTTTAATGAATTCAATTTTTTGAACTGGTCAGGTGAACTCGATTTGGACTTATGTAAAAGTTTAAAAAAAATTTCGAACCATAATTCGATCCATTAATAACTCTTTAAAAATTTAATAGCTTTTTCTTTGCAAACTTGTTCCTTAAAGAACCAGTTTCATTTGACATGGGACTCTAATAGTTAAAACACTAGCAGTGTGTTTGGTGGAGCTATCCCATTCAACCTCAATCCATTTGTAATTTGGTTAAAAGAATTCCTATTCAGCCGAGTACAAATTCAGTTATAATTTCTTGAATGCCTACAATACTAAGCCCCCTCATCATGACTATTCCTACTTCAAGAATACACACAAAAAATAAAATAAAATAAAAATTCACTTTCCAAAATACCCTTCAGCATAAAATCACCTCTTATATCCTTTGACCACAATTTCCATAACCCCAACTCTCCAACCCATTCTCCATCAAATGATCTAAGTCAATTTCAATTTTATTTTTATTATTAATACAAATATATATTTTTTAAATAGTTGAAGCCAATTAACTCGATCAAATGATCTAAGTTGATTTCAATTATTTTCAATTAATAACTTTAATTTATCTTGTTCGATTAATGTGTATTAAAAAATATTAACACTTTTTAATCATTTTAGTTTGAGCTATGCCTATAAACTATGCTATATATAGTGCGTCAAAGCTGCTTTAAGTAGCAGCCAAAATTAAAAAAGCTAGGCTTTATTAACAAAGCAGAGAATGCGAAGAAAAGTTTAGGTTCTCTATATTTCGGTGAGAATAAATAAAACTAGGAGTTGTAGTTAACATGCTTACCTAGCTTAGCTTAAAAGCAATATATTGTTAGAAATAACTCAACAAACCATAGAAAAGCATTGAACAAGAAACAAATTAAAAAAAAAATACAAATTTAACATGATCTAATCTTTCTAGCCTACATCTACAACCCTAAAAGGTTAAAACATCATTACTAATACAACTTATAGCATTTGTATAGGTAAAGCTACAAACCTCTATAAAAAATAAATTGTAATTTTGCACGAATGAAGTTATAAACCTTCCTCACAAATAACTTATAATTTTTGCATGGATAAAGCTACAAATTCTCTAACAAATAACTTGTAGCTTTTGTACAAATAAAGCCACAAACCATCCTAGAAAAAAATAACTATTGTCGCAATTTGCCTAGGTGCAAAGCCCAATCCACCAAATTTGGACGGATAAATTTCTCCTTTATTTTTTTCGTGTTTGGGACCGAGTTATCAGAGTAAATCATAGACCCGATTTAACCCTAAATGGCCATTCTGAAATAGCCACTTTACTTGGAATTGCCACTAATTTACTTTTTTTAAAAGAGATTGGTCACCTATCGGAGTTCATATTTCGGGACTTACGGAGCCCTCAAAAGCAAACTTTAAGATTTGCATACTAAATAGAGATAAAATGACAAGGTTCGGGAGTCAGTTACATGCAAAGTGAGACATATCCCCTCCAAAATGCTCAAAAATTAGTACTTATTAATTACGTGTTAACTTAAGTCTTGATTTAAATCGGTTTCGATTACTAGTATTTAATTAAAATTTTTGTATTTAAAAAATTTATTACTCTGTTTATGAGTATATTGTTTTTTTTTAACATTTTTAAATTAAAATTTCTTTTGCACCCCACTAGAGAAACCAAAAGAATATGAAAGCTTTTATTTTTGCAAAATTTGAAAATTCTAATTTACTTGTTTGAAGAGGGTATTCCTTCATTTAAAATAATCGATGAGATAACTTTCATATGCTAGAAGCACACATGAGCTACTTTAACTCAGAGATATTGCCTCGATTTTTGAAAACATGAATTTATTAATTAATTAATAAAAAAGACTCGATTTAGGACCCTTTTCAATAAAAGGTATAAAACTAATACTAATGAGTTGATTTCTGTGAAAGGTGTGAAACCTAAACAAACTAGGCTCGGTCTCTTTGGAAAATAGGAAACTTAGACTAAACAAAAACTTGGTCTCGATGAAAAGTACAAACCTAAGCCTAAAAGACTTGGTTTCTATGAAATGAATGAAACCTAATCTAAAATGGGACCTATTCTTGATGGAAGGTATGAACTTAGGCCTAGTGACTCATTTTTTATGGAATTGATGAAATTACCCTAAGTGGGTAACTTTAAGCTAAAATGTGACAAATTTTGGAAATTGCTAATAGATTCCTAAATTTCCTAAAATTACAAATCAACCCTAATTGTTTAAAAATGCACGAAATGCATCTAAATGACCAAAATACCTCAAATGGGTAATATTTTGTTGAAAATAACCCAAGTAGCCCTAATATGTAATGTTTTGCTAAAAGATCCTTAAACTTTCTAAAATTGCAAAATGACCCCTATTGACTTAAAAATGCATGAAGAGTAATTAAATGTGTCTAAAATGCATGGAAAAACTGCATAATGAACCCTAGCCCATTCGACCAAGCATGGAAGGCCTTGGAGAAAATTTTCAAAAATTATAATCTAGTCCCTAAGGTTTAGCTAAATAACCTAAAGGCCTAAAATGCATGAAATCAACTTGAAAAATAGGAAATCAACCCCTAACCTATTCGTCCAAGGTCCAAAAATTACCTTTCATGGACCAAACAATTATGGGATATTTATTATTAAGCCTCTAAACATTTCAAACATCTTAAAATAACTTTAAGAAGGCCTTTAAAAAATTCCCTATTGCATTCGACCAAAGGTAGAAAAATATACCGTATATATTTCCATGCTTAAATTTATTCATACATTTCCTTAAAATGAAACTTAAGGTGCCTAAATAACATGTATGCACCCAAAGCACACTTTTTCAACACAAATTCACAATCCAACTTAAATGAATCAAACATACTAAGGAATGTTCATGGATAAAAAAATAGATTTTAATGTATGTATATATGTATCATGGAGCATGGATATGGCATAGATCATATAGAACCATCATGAAACAAGTAAGATTTCATGAACATATTTTAAATCAACACTTTTTCAATAAAAATTCACAATCCAAGTGACACATGCACAAATGCATGAAAGAATATACATATATCATAAAATAACTTAAAATGCATGTATGCATCATGGAACAGGAATACAGTACACATCACATGGAATCATCATAAAATAAGAAAAAAGTATATAAACATATTGAAGATCAAAACTATGAATTTTGGGTTCAAAAAATTTTAATTTTCATGGAAATTAAAACATTAGTAACAAAAAAATCAAAATTTTGATCATAGCTCACCAATTGCCTTTTAAATTTGGTTTGACAACTATAAGCACAAGTATTCTCCTAAGCATGCTTAGGATCATCAAGCTTACTTTAGAAGGAAAGAAAATGAATGGAATGTGGAAAATGATAAACAAAATAGAAACTTTGTTGAAGAAAACTACCTTGAAAGCTTTAAAAGTCCTTTTAATTTAAAGAAAACCTTTGTAAAAAAAAAAACCTAAACAAGTATCAGAGAAACTAAGAGGCCTTCATTCAGGCCATTCCCCCTATTATAGGGGGGATCGGTCAAAGAGGAAAATCATCCGTGGTCAAATTCTTTATTTTTTAATTATTTTGCATTTTTACCACATATTTCACATCAAATTTCCCTTAGTGGGAAATCACTCTAACATTCATGGGACTTCAAAGGTCATCATGAGAGGTGATTTGATCATATGTGATGAAACTAGAAAAATAAAATTGAAAATGCTTGAAAATTATGCATGAAAGCCATGCATAAATGGCTTAAAATAAATTAGATAAATAAAAGTAAATTGATAACAATGATTTTGATATGTTAAAATTAATTAAATTAAAATGGAATGGACTCCATGGGTTTGTTGGAAAATTATATACGTTTTAAAACGCTATGACTTAATTTCAAAGCTTTAAGTCCACAATAAAAAATCCTTTTGGCCCTTTAAAATTAAAATACATTGGAAAATAATTTGATTAATAATTAATATGTGAAAATCAAAATAAAAATTCCCATGGTAAAATTTCAAGAGAAAGAAATTAACTGATAGGGCCATTAGGTAAGAACTTGGAAGAAAGATGCCTAAAATTAAAAATTTCTAAGGTATGAGGGACTAAATTGAAAAAATTGAAACTTCATGTATTTTTAAGAAAAATCCCATACAATGGAAATTTTTTTAGTGAGAAATAAAAACATGCTTGAAGAGCTTTTAGTGGAAAATTTCATGGAGTAAGAAATTCCATATTTGGAAAATTTTGAAAATCAAGTGAATTTAAATTTATAAAAAAAAATTAATTCAAGATGTTTAATGTGAATTTTTTTAAAAAAAATTAAGTATAAGAAAGGAAAAATTAAAAATCAAATGCTAAACTCTAAAAAAGTTTAGAGAAATTTATTATGGAAAAGGAAATTCCATATTTATAAAAAAAGGAAAAATCTCAAGAGAATTTTAGCTTGAAAAAAATTAAATTGGAAATTTTAATTAAAATTAACTAAAAATGTAATGAAAAAAATGAAAATTGTATATATGGGGAGAACTGAAAAAAATGCAAAAATTTGGAAAAATTCCAGAGGAATGTTTGCGGAGAAAAAAATTCAAGATTCTATCCAAAACTAATTAAAATAAGTAAATTATTTGACAAATTGACGCCTTATGGTATAAATGCTAATACAAAATTTTTCCATGCAATTTTTTTTCAAAAAAAGGGTGTCGACATAAATATTTCACTGATATCAATAAAAATTATATGACATTCTACTCAAAAATCCCATATAAAAGGTCTCAAAATTAAAAGAGAAATTAAATCAAGCACAGTATATTAAAAATGAATCCCTTAATTCTATGGAAAAAATTTAAAAAATTTTCACCGATGTAGTTTACTCTATAAATTTTGAAAATGCAAATTTCAATCGTATGCCTAAATAGCCATCAAAATATGACTGAATAGGTCTAAAATGCCAAGTTCGTATAAAAGGGATCCACCTTTAACTGGGATAACAGCTCGATTCTCGACCTCAGATGCTTAAGAATATCGAAAAGAAGGCTTGGAAGATATAAAATGTCTTCAACTATTGACCGCTTAAAGAATCTAATACAGTCTCTCTAATGTATAAGCTCTCCAGTGTATAGGCATTCTCATAAATGGTTTCTCTTCCTAACGGCCAAAGCCCTTATTTATAGGTGGTTTCTTTAGTGTATAAGCTCTTTGTATCACAAGTGGTGTCTCTCCTTAAAGTCTAAGGCAATTTATTTATATGTGAACACACTTTATTGCTTAACATAAATACTTTATAAGGGATTTTAACTCAATGTTGAGGAAATCTTCCCTTGAGTCTAAATCTCCAATCTCTTCTATCTCGTATGATGCGGTTCCAAGCAGTGGAATTTTAAACTTTATTGCACTAACTGTGTCATACTATTACAAAGAACTCTCCTTCGAACCAAAATCACCAACCATATTATGATGAAGCACTAATACCAGTTATTAGGAATAGTGCAGCAACCTGCAAAAACACTCAGCAATAAAGAAATGAAAGAATATAAATTTAACACGATTTAACCGTTTTGTCTTATGTAACCCTAAAGTGTAAAAACATCATCAGAAATGCAACTTTAGCTTTTACAAATAAAGCTACAAACCCTCATCATGAAATAACTTGTGACTTTTACATAGATAAAGTTATAAACCCTATTTATAATAACTTGTAGCTTATGTACGAATAAAGCTACAAACACTTTAATAAACAATTCATAGCTTTTACATAAATAAAACTACAAACCATCCTCACAAAATATAATTATTCACCACTCAAAAAGCATAACATAGCCTCTCTAGTGTATAGGTTTTTTGTCTTACAAGTGTTGATCTTTTCATAAAGGCCAACCTCCTTATTTATATGTGAGCACTCTTTTTGAGCTAATATAACTACTTAATAAGGGATTTTGACTTGATACTCAACATATATAACTAAATGTCAATGAAAATCCTTTGTATTTATACAAGCAATTTGATTCCTAGTTGGACAATTTATTCAACTAGTTAAAATTTAATAAAACCAAAAAAGATGGAAAAGTAAAAAGTAAAAAGTAAAATTGAAACTACTTTTTCTATTTTTACATGAGCCATTAAAAAATTTATGGAAACATGTGTTATTAAAAAAAACTAATGAATTAAAAATATGAAAAATGTTGAAAGATAGAACTTTCCGTCTAACCTAACCTCCTTTTATTGTCTATTGTCTAAAGTCAGGCCATCATAATCTTTTTTTCTTTTGTTGTCATTTCTTTTTTGTTGTCATTTGGGTTTTTGTTTCTTTATTTGCCTTAACTTTTTCTCATACTTCATCTCTTTTTCTTATTTTTTGTGACCACCATAAAAGTCAAAGGCAAGGTCATAGCTGGAGTTTTTTCACCCATAAATGACCAAAATTCCCATTGCTTCCTTGTCCATTATCAGCTTTTATTCATGAGCTTCCTATGCCTTTCATATATAACCATCACAATGGTTATCTTTGTCGTCACAACTACCTAGCTGCCTAAAGAAGATGATAATTGGCATATACTTGTTAAACCCTAGTGGTTTGATAGTTATATAAATCAATCATCAATTTAATATTAATCTTTTATTTATACTGTATATAAGTAGATTTTACAACAAATGCAAATGCATGTGAAGTTTTTTCTTTAAAGCAAAAAAATACAACTAAATAAAAATAAAATATAAAAACTAAAAACATATTTACTAGTGATAATTGCACATAACAACACAAAATGGATGTTGGGATGTTTAAAAAACTATATCTATCATTAATCAATTTATATTTATGGTTAGTTCCACAACATTAAAGACTATATACCATCATTTTTATATTTCATAATAATTTTATTTTAATTTTTTAGTAAATTCACTAACTGAATTGGTGTTACCTAACTTGTGACATTAACTTAGCCAGTCACATCTATACTATTAATAAAAGTATTGGCTGATTTGGTTTAAAGAGATAATCAAACACCATCTTAGTTGAAAAAATGTCACCAAAATCTAGAGCTAGCAAGCGAGTAAGTTCGGATCGAGTTGTCTTCGGATTCTAATTATTTTTGGCTTGGATTCATTAAAGATTTGAATCATCTTGGGCTCAGATTTTTTTGATTCATGTTTTTTCGAGTTCATGCTATCTCAAGTTCTAACCATTTCTATTATGAGCATATTTACGTTTAGATTATTTCAAATTTAGATCAGTTCAAGTTTGGATGAGCTTAAACAAATTCAAAAAATATTAAAATTTTGTAAGTATAAATTAATTTTTTAATTTCGATTGTAATAATTAATTTTAATCTTATGTAGTGACAAAATTATTAAGATTAAAATTCTAAAAATTAACAAGTATTTATAAAAATATAAAATTATATAATAATTTTATTTATATATTGAATATTAATATATTATATCTAATACTATATATATTTTTCGTATAATATCATTTAAGTTCGAAATAAAAGATAAATAAATAAGTTTTATGTGTATAGGTATATACTTACAATAAAAATAACCCTCACCAAGATTAGTTTGGCATTAGCTCATGATACTTAGAGTGTATGATACATCTAGCCAAGTACCTAGCGTGGCATACATGATGGATCCAACTATAAAGCATAAAGAATTCCATCCATCCGTGTCTTCTCATCAAAGGTATTAGGAAAAATCTTTTTTGAGTAATGTACATTACCAGAGCCAAGTTTTTTTTTAGAGTTATCCATCTTAAACCTTTTAAGAATCTGTCTATGTAGAGGGATTGAAATAAGTTAAGCATTCATTTTGATCTATCTCTATAGATCTTAATTCTCAGAATGAATGCAGCTTCTCTCAAATCCTTCATGGAGAATTGTCTGGGTAGCCAAATTTAATGGTCTGTTACATCAGTATGTCATTTCTTATAAGCAATATGTCATTGACATACAGCAACCAAAAAAAAAATAATTGCTTACCTATTTAACTTCTTGTAGATACATGAATTATCAAGATTCTTCTTGAAGCCAAATTCTTTAATTGCTCTATCAAATCTAATGTTCCAACTCTGTGAAGCTTATTTTACTCTATAAATAGAGCTTTTAGCTTACATACTTGATTTGGATTTGACTTGGATATAAAACCATCGGGCTATGTCACATACACCTTCTCTTGCAGATTCTCATTAAGAAATGTTGTTTTTTCACCCATTTTCCATATCTCATAATTATAGTATATGATTATCAAAAGCACTATTTGAACAGATTTTACCAATGTAAATAGTGAAAAAGTTTTCTCATAGTCAATGCCTTCAATTTGATTATATATTCTTTTGCTACCAATCTGGCTTTATAAGTTTGTAGATTGCCAACCATAACAGTCTTTCTTTTAAAGACCTATTTACACCCTAACGTTTTTATCCCTTTGGGTGGTCAACCAAAGTCCATACTTGGTTAACATCCATGGTATCCATCTTGGCCTTCATGGCATTAAGCCATCTTTCAGAATCAAAGACATTATTTCCTTATATGTGTTCAATATTACTAAGTAAGCCATTCTTATCCATGAGAAATCCATATTTCTTAAGTACATACCTGATCTTACTAGATTGATGAATTGCTTATGTTTCTTGAGTTTTAGGTGGAGTATATTATGCTTTATCCCTCAACTTTGGTTCTATAGGAATGTATATTTATGGTTATTAAATTTCTTTAAAATCAGCCTTACTCCTACTAAACTTTTCTAGTACAAGCTCTTTCTCTATGAGTGTTTAGAAATAAACATATTTTGTACAGTCGAATTGTAAAAGTAATATCCATAAATTTCTTTAGGATACCTTACAAATTTACATTTACCTGACTTATCTCCAAGCTTGTTAGATATTGTTCACTTTACATGAGCGAGACAACCTTAAATCTTAAAGTGAGACATATATGATCTTTTACCATGCCGCATCTCATATGGTTTTTATCCACAAATTTGGATGGAACCTTATTTAGAAGATAGGTGCTGGTTTCTGAGGTATATCCCCAAAAGGATATTGGAAGGTCTGCCTTAGATATCATGGAATGAACCATGTTTAACAAGGTTCGATTTCTCTTTTCAAACATTTTGTTATCTTATGGAGTTCTGAGTGGAGTCCATTGTGACAGAATACCATTTTCCATTAGATAACCCCAAGAATTCCTGACTTAAGTATTTTTCTTCTTGATCAGATCTAAAAGTGAGAATTCTTTTGCTAATTTGGTTCTCTACTTTTATCCTAAACTCTTTGAACTTTTTAAAAGCTTTAGACTTGTTTACATTAAGTACACATATCCATACCTAGAAGAATCATCGTAAAGATAATGAAGTAGGAATACCCATTTCTAGCCATTATGTTTAATGGTCCATATACATTTGAATGTATTAAGGCTAATAAAACACTAGCCCTTAAGCCTTTCCTGGTGAAAAGTGTCTTAGTCATTTTGCCAAGGAGACAATGCCCACATGTCCTATATAATTCAAAATCAAATGGATCAAGATAGCTTTCTTTATGTAAGTTGGCTACACGAGTCTCATTGACATGTCCAAGCCTACGACACCATATATAGGTCTATTTTGGATCATTCCTTTTAGCTTTCTTCAAATTTATGTTGATTAAAGGCATTTCAAGATCCAAAACAAATAGTCCATTTTTTAATAAGGCCAATCCATAAACCATGTCATTTAGAATGATGGTGCAAATTTTTTTTTCATTCTAAACTTAAAATTTTCATTGTTAGTAAAGTATAATACTAAAATGATATTTCCAAATAATATAGAACGTGAAGATATTCTTTTAGCTCCAAGGTCTTGCCTAAAGGCAATAATAAGTTATAAGTTTTAATGGCTGTGATCGCAACTTTGGCTTTATTGCCATTCATAGAACTACCTTATTAGTGCCCAACTCTCTACTATTCTTTAGCAAACTTATGTCATTACATAAGTGTGATCCATAACCTAGATCAATTATCCAAGTGGTTGAATCAATAGTAGGGTAATTTTACTCAATCATATAAAGGTCAGTCACCTTCCTTTTATTGAGATGTTTCTCAATCTCACATACTAATCCAAACATTGTGGGCTTTGGCATCTCATATGCCTTATAATATAGCTATTATAATTACCATCATCAACAACCTAGTATAAAAAATATTCATTTTTTGTATCAATAAGGATGACGTATTAAATCTTTATTGATTTTCCCACTAATTTTTCATAATAGTAGCCCCCATTATTATATGAAAATCTCTTCAAGGTATTTCTAATGGGCTGGGATCTCTTTCAACATGCTGCAACCTTGAGTTAGCTCAACAAATCATAACAAGCCTAATTAAGTAGGCAACATAGCCAGCCAATTGCATTTTTATGCAACTCCCTGATCAGTTAAGTGGTAACTCTTTGCCTAAGTGTGTCATATACATTTCACCTAACCATCGCCTCTTATACGATGCAGTCAAGTTGTACACATCTGGACAACACAACATTAGTTAAGTAAGACCCGTCATCTATAAATCAATACTTTAGATAGCTGAAACCTTGAGTCAACTCAACAAATCTTAATGGTCAAAACTTGGGTATCTTGTTAGGCATGAAAAAAGGTGTCTTCATCACGTAAAGCATGTGACTTAATATTGTACGAGGGATTTCGTTTATTTATTTTTATCTTAGTTAAGGTCTCATCATTTTTGCATGCATAACATTTATAATATCATAAAGTAAAATTAATCTACTATCATGCATATTACTTTGATGATTATGGACTGCTATCTAATGCAATTCCTTAAGCTATCAAAGGAAATTGTTTAGTTAAATCTTAGGTGATTGCATACAAAATCTTCAAAAGCTTATTACAATCTCACAGGCTTCATGGTATCTTTGATTGGGTTCCCATCTTTGAATTACAAAATTTTCCTAACTAAACCTAATTTTACACTTTTATGTAATATAATTACATTTGTAATAAAGAAACCTCGAGTTACATTTGAGGAAAATTGGCTGAAAAAAGAATTTTACAAGCTCAAACAAAATAATGATAAGGCAGGGTTCATTGACCCTATTTAAAAAATTTAAACATCCATAAAAAATTAACCATGCATCCACAATCATGTTAGGCCTAGTCCATAATCATCCAATACATCCACAACAATTATGAATATATGTGTGTGTATATATATATATATATAAACATGTGTTTTAAATTCAAGTTACCAATTTTTTTATGCTTAAACAATTGATCCATATTTAATTTAATTAAGAAGATAATTTTCTTACATGATTAACATTTATTCTAATCATTTTAGAATAAATCCTATTCCAAATAGGATTAATCATTTAGATTAAATATATCTTTCAATTAATCAAATTAATTGAATTTTAATTCCTTGCTTAATATATTATCCAGTTTATATCTTAAAAATTTAAGAAGAATAATACATTGGATAATTAGGTGTTTAATGATATCTAAAAGTTTTAACTAAATTCAACCTCTTAGGGAAGTCCATTGTGCCAACCATACTAACTTTTAGCAATTTTTAATTTTAATTTAATCTGATCATTCAGATTTCAAATCTTAAGAAAAATAAAATCCAAAGAGTCCTACTCTAAGTAGAATTATGGTGGCATAATTTTGGAAGAATTCGAGTCCAACTTAGACTCCATCCCATGCATGGCTATCTTAGCCGTCCTACTCTAACTCAAACAGTATTATGTTCCTCCCATTTAACCTTATAAATTATAGCAAACTTTAACAACTCCTTGCTGCCATTGATCTAGCACCAAGATCCAAGAAAGATAGGAATTTTGCAAGCTTTAAGCACACCTAGTGCACTTATTATGCCCCAAATTGAAACATTTTCAACTCTGATTTTAACCTAATTTTTTTTTTGCAAGTATCATGAACTTTTCATGACACTTCAAAGTGGAAAAACAAGGGAAAATGGCAGCAATCGCTGCCCAAAAATCAGCCACATAAAAACACTGAAATAGAGCCAACCTTGTACTAGTCAACACCAAATTGTCAACTAATGACTCCATTATCAATTTAATTAATAAAATCATATTTTAACTAATTACTATTAAATAATGAACATGTTGGATATTTAAAAATCAGAAAGAAACACTTTTCTTTAATTTTTGAATTCCAGAACGGATCAAGATAGCACCAAAACAACAAATTCTTTAGTCGATAACAATTAAAGCACAACATTAATCAAATCAATAGAAAGAGGCCTTGATACCACTTGTAGGAAGTCTCAGGACAGCAAGTAATTAGATTACAAAATTTTGCTAATAAAAAATCAAGATTATAGGGGAAACATAATAATAAAGATAACTTGAGACTCCCTAAACTGGAACATCTTGCATGATTTTGATTAATCTTTAATATCAAGAATCCTAAAGGACTACTCAATCTCAATCTTGAGATGTCTTTTAGGAATTCCATGACCAAGTATCCATGTATCAAACCTGATTGACTTAAACCAAAGTTGTTAATTGTTCATCCTTTAATGGTTATCCATACAGGTGACACAAAAAATATTCAATAAGAAAGAGAGTTTGTTCTCAGAAACCATGCTAGCAGCTTAGATTTTGACAAATCTTCCCTTGCACTTAGAAAACCTTGATTCAATAGTCAAAACAAAGAAGAAAACAAAATTTCTTGTTGCTTCGAATGTGTTGGCATAATCTTCCATAGGGTTTATAAGAAGATGTCACCTAATGCTATTTTGGTCTCCCATGGCTGAACTTCTAATAGAAAATATGAGTATAAGGGATGACTATCGTAGGCTTATATAGCTAAGGTTTAAAATTTCAATTTCTAAGAAATTACCTCTGGCCTATGTGAACTTATTTAAATTAAGCTTAAGTAACCATTACTTGTATTAGCCATATTAGCCGACTTAATTTAATTTATACTAATCACTTTTATGTGTGTGACCCATTAGGCCCCCATCATATTAGCAATAAATATAAAATAGTCCAATAAAGAATATTTTATATTTATAGACCAAGATTGGCATCTAGCAATGCATCATGGTCACCCAACATTTAAGTAGTATCAATATGGTTTTAATAAGCCCTTTAGTGTAATAAATATCCTTTCATCACTATCCTAGAATTAGCAAGAGCATGGTATAGTGTCTACTCTAGGCCCATTTCATATTAGTATGTAACCCTATGTGTTAACTCCATAATTAATATTGCCTTATCCAAAGACTTTAAGTTAACAAGGGCCAGGTACATGTGAGATATGTCCTTTTATATCACTTAGGATGATGAATCATCTTTGGACCACTCATTCACCTTCAGCATACTTCATATCATGTTCAAAAGCACCTTTATTTTGGCATTCATCCATTGTGAACCTATTTATGATGATCTCTAAGTATGATAATATACATACAAGATGACTAGGTGTCACAAGTCCAAAGATCTAAAACATAAGAGTATTTCCATAGACTCTTGAGTAAAATATCAAATGGAACTGTCATAGTAGGTCATGTTTAGTGAACTTGTTACTGTAATAAGCACCTATATATGTTTCCAAGTATCTCTATACTTTAATGTATGAGATTAGTTGCATGCATCATAAGCATGCAGGCTTACATTAGCTAGTCTTTGTGCATTATGAATGTCCTTTCTTGATAATAAAATGACCAAGAATGGTTTTAGAAACATGACATTGGTGCAAAGTGATCTCACAATTATAACTCTTTACAGTTCCCTTGCAAGGCCAATATATTTTATAAGCTTTAATGACTAGCTTACAAGGCTTCTACTAACAAAATAGCCTTTGATCACCACCTTTGAAGGATGAATAAAGATTGTTTTTAGGTGCTAGAAACGTGCCTTAGGTGCTACTTGTTGCAACATGACCTAAATACGAATCTTGCTCAGCTCAGTTTTAAAATGGCGTGTGTACCTATTATTTCTATATATATCCGTATATGATTATTATTTTATATTTTAAGGGCCATATTATTATTACTTTATTGTTTTTTATTTTTCATGTCTAAGGATTGAATTGGCGAGATGAACCACTCACTTAACTCTAAATAGTCGTTATGAAATGACTCTTTATTTTGGATTTGCCATTTATTTATTTGTTTGGTGAAATCAGTCACCTATATTTTTAGGGTCATGAAATCCCTAAAACAAAACATGAGGTCTGCATTGATACTAAAGATCACATGAAAGGGTCCAGAAGTCGATTTACAATCACTTTAGACACATTATTTTGTTCGGGCTAGTTTCTGGCATCCTAAGACTTAAATGAAAGATGATAAAATCAAAAAATAAAAATAAAAACTCAGGGATGACTATCAAGCGTCGTGTCGCCAGGCGCTATTAGGCGACACGATGCCAGGTAAAAATTTCTTTTGGGAAGGTTTGAAATGCCAATGGGCCATATTAAAGGAAAATATGAAATAAGGTATCAAAGGTCACTTTTCATGGTGTTAGCAGCGTCATTCACATAAATACACTGATCAATTACCCACTGTTTGTAAGTCGCAAGTGCATGCAAGTTATATTGGTGCACAAGTATTGATACGAGGGCTTACGGCACCAAGAACTTGAATTTTCATATGTAGTATTGATACAGGAGGGTTTGGTATCGATACCTAAGATGTAGCGTTGATACCCAGCCTATTTGTCTCGATACAGAACTTGGCAATAGCTAAAGTTTTGATTTTTGGCAAAATGTATCAATACACAAGCATGAGTATCGATACAAACCCATGGAGTATCGATACAGACCTCTATCTTAAGACTAAAAACATTTTTTGCTCTTAAATCGATACACAGCTTATTGTATTTATACTCATGGCTAAAAAGTAACTTGTGCATTGATACAATTGACACAACATGTTTTGTATCGATACACCAAGGCATTTTTGCCTAGTTTGAGCCACTTTTCAGCCTTTGGAAACCCTATTTAAATGTGTTTTTGCACCAAGGAACTATCATAAATCATTGCAAAGCTCAACTAGGGGCTTATGATTGGATTCAAACAAATTTTTGGAGCCCAAACAATCAATGGCAAAGGTCACTTTCATAAGATATATGGTTGTAAGAAGATATGGAAGGCATATCTCCAGTTGGAGGCTGTCATAACCTTTTGCCTCCTTACTCAGCATGGTAGAACCAATAAAAAGAGAGTGAGCTAAGCATGGTAGCTGAAAATGTCCCTTGGTGCCAAAGGGAAAGATAAAAAATACCCTTGCATTGTCTTCAAAAAGTAGTAGCTGAGCATTGAATAAGAAAAAAAATTCCCAGCTATCACAAAAAAAGAAAAAAGACCTTTAGCCACTTTTAAAAAGCTCACCAGCAATCTCAAAAGACTTCATCCTTTCTCAAAAATCCTTCAGGAACTCTAATTTAAAAAACTCAACAAAAATACTATTCCTTTAACTTTCACCCTCAACCAACCTTCATTCTCGTAGCTTGCTAAAACCACCACCAGAATACCTTCAAAACCACAACCTTTCATATACTTTCATTTTCAAAACACCCCACCAGCAAGACATATTACCAGAAAGCTTCTTCGTTTCACCCTTTTGTTAATAAATATTAGCAAAAAGAGGGAAGGAACTAGGCTCAAAGTCATTACTTTAAAAAAAGAGGAAAGTTTAAGCTTTTGCTGGTATATTTTCTACCTTGTTCAATATATTTTCTATTTTGATCATCCATTTTATTTTAGTGAGCCTTTCATGCTACCATGACCCTTCTAAGACTCTCATGCGTCATTGTTGCCTTGGTTGTGGTAGTCTTAGGATCTTGATTATCCTTTTGACACCTTGATGTTGTTTGGCTATATAAACTCACCATACTTCATTTTTAGCATTTCACAGCATCTGTTCATGCATCTTTTGCCATGTTCCTTCCATATTCACATATCCATCTCATATTCAAATGAGTCACCTTAACAAGTCTTATGTATGTTCATACATTTTCTTATGTTTTAAGGAGCCTCCTGAAATAAAAATGCTATCTTGACAACTCCAACATCCATTCCTTTGTTTAAACTTGTTCATATCATCTCTATGTAGCCTATTTTGTCATCCTTTTGCATTTGTGTCACCCATTTTCATGTCAAAATGTCACCTTTGTAATTTTACATGTTTAATTCATGTTTATCTTTGTATGTGCTGTGTTTTGTTTATGATATCTCCATTAAAGTGCTTGCTTGTTTCTTAAAACCTGATTTTTACAAAAATTCCCAAGTTAAGTTCATACTACCTCCAATAGATGAAGAATAGCATGGACTTAATGCTTTCATAAAATTAGTCTTCCAATCTTAGGGATAAAGCAAACATTTTAGCTCTGGATTCATGATAATACAGGTTTAGAGATGTTGTTTTCCAATCAAATGTAACCTCCTTTTAGTCGAAAAATACTAAGCCTTGATCTTGAGTTTAATACATTCATGGTATGGTTAATGGGTTATTTCATGTCCTAAACTACTTCAGGATTATGGAATGAACTCGTGATGCCCATATCTTTCTTTCCCTTGTGTTATGGATATTTGGATGTCTATAAATCAAATTTGACCCCCAAAAAACTTGAAATATCAAATAATCCCCTTATTTTTGCTATGGCAGCACTGTAGTTCAGATTTGAAAAATTATTTTCAAGCCACAAAATATTTTCTTTGATTTTTCTATTTTTTTCCCTAAAAGGCATCGAATGCCTTTCTAACGGTGTCTTATTTGCCCTAAGATCATCCTAGACGAGGGAGTTATGATTTTTTGAACCTTTACTATTTGGAACCCTCAAAACCAGCATGCAACATTGTATTTAGGCCATTTTGGCCTATCAAATAATTTTTATGAAATTTTTAAATATTTTTCCTTAAAAGTTGACAAAACTCCCTTTTTTGAATGTATTATTCATGATCTAACAATTTCGGACAAGCTTGGAACAATTTTCCAAAGTCCATCATGCCCTTTTCCTTGTGTATACTACCAATGTCGAGACAGACTTAACTTCAAAAAATGATTCCACCTAAAAAGTGATTTGCTAGGATTTTTGAAATATTTTTATATTAAACCTTTTCCTTTCCAATGATACCTCATTTACCTTTTGAAGCCTTCGAATTGCACTCGATTAGTTCACCCACAACACCAACCCCTTTTGACTCGAATCAACGCTGAAACACAAGGATATAAAAAAAATTTCATATTAAAATTTTTGTTAGTGGAGATACTCGAACTCCATTGCTCTAAGGGAACACTCCAACCCCGTTTTCAATTGAAAATCTAAATTTTCTCTTTATTGCTAAATATTTTTCGAACTCTATCTTTAGGGATACTCTAACCTCACTACTCAAAGGGGATATCCAACCCTATTTTTAATTAAAGATTCAAATTTTCTCTTTATTCCTAAATATTTTCATAACTCTATCTTTGGGGATACTCCAACCCCATCTTTTCGAGAGGATACTCCAACCTCACTTTACCTTGAAAAAATAAAAAATTTTCTCTCTTTCAGGTGCCTCAGACTACTTTATCATCTTTGACCTTTAAATTATCACCGAATTTAGACCTGGCTCTAAAATTGTCACCTTGGTTATTCTTCAATAATCGAAGGCAATTATGAGATATATTTAGATTGTCCCTCATTTTCACGTTCTTTTGTTTATGATTGCTTGTTTATGATATTATTATATGTCTCTTTTTTCTATCTTACTAACATGTTTCTTTTTGTAATGATTATCCTGCATTCATGTTTAAAATTTATTTTATTTAATAAAATTTACAAGGCAATGTTCCATCTTGGTATCTCTCTAGTGCCTAATATGAAACATTTTATTTTTTAAATCTAATCCAGACATTGTTTTCACAAAAAACCTTATGTTCCTCACATCTTCGACGTGCATAGGTGATCTGATTTTCTTTAAAAACTCAAATTTGTATTTCCATCGAAACTTCATGTGTTTAAGAGGATTATATCTAAATAAAGAGTAAATGGAATTGATTTAACTGAGACCAAAGTGAGACATAGTTAGTAGGTATTGATTTCGGGCATTATAAGGATGCTAATCCTTTCTTGTGCATAACTAACTCCTGAACCCAACCAACAAATCTTTGAGCTTTTTAGACCTTGAAATTGATGTTTCGAGTTTCATAACTCAGAATATTGTTTTCAATAGGCATCTGATTCTACGTTGCCCAAAATAATCGATGGCAACTCCAGGTTTATGGCCACTTTATGGTGGCCATCCAAGACTAGTTGATAAGCGATTCGCTCGGCGGTCTTTGCCCTTTCCTTCCCATTATTATGTTTAATCCAAATCCTGATCATGGCATAACTCAAAGGCTTGACCATAACCAACCATCATTTATTTTTAAGTCCAGCACGCTATGCCCTTCAGATCTTCCAAAGTTTCAAAGGTGGGGCATGTGGCAATAGCTTGGTGACTCCACTAGGGACCAAACTAGAGAGTTAGGTTTGGTTTTTCAGTCTCCACAATTATTCAGATATAACTCTCTTTTATTTTTGCCTACTAATATCTATTGTTTATGTTTTTGTCTTGTGATTGTTAGGGATTATTTATGCCCGATTAAATGTTGATTTAAATAAATATGGCAATATGGGAGTAAAACAAAAAGGTTTGATTGTTTCCCCAGCACACACCATGCATTTGCATTTGCACTAGTTCTCACCAACCGCCATGGTGTGGCTAGTATCCTAATTATTAGGAGGAAGTGACATCCACCTTCATGAGTAACCCTCAAATAAGCATGGCAAAACATTTTGGGATGTAAATTACCTATGTCTCTCGTGAGTATCCCTCCACATTTCATAGGGAAATACATCCATCGGATAGAACCCATTCTGCCAAACCCACGATAGGCCTAGGATGAGGTGCCTCAACTATCCTTACCAGACGGAGGAGAGATTGGATACTAATTTAGATGTCAACTCAAACCCATATAGTGAACTCTATGAGCTAAGCCATGTTAAACCATACTAGATTGCTGCATGAATAACCCAGAGAATACAGTCACTCGGGGAAACATTTCTTACCTTTACTCTTATACACCATGATTATGTTGACAATGATGGATGAACATTGTCACCCGTATTTGTCATTTTTGTTATCATGGTCATTCCTTGAGGATATGCCATTATATTCAACAATAAATCCTCTTTAATATAGGGATAAGTGAATGCCAATACTTACAGTGACATCTTAAAATAGTTAATCTGACCAAAATAAGTGATCATGTTGCCCAAATGATGGTTTAGCATGTACTTAACATAGATGGTGATGAACAAATATCACCATTTAAACAATCAGTCTTAATCATTGCGAGATACCATGTTACTTCATGAAGGGACAATTTTAATGTGGACATGTCGTTATGTTGCCCGTCTACCCCTAGGCATCATACTGCTTATTCTCGAGGCAAATTTTATGATACACTTCTGTTGTTATTCTTTATTTTCTTTATCTTTTGTCTATTATGTCGTATTGGTTGCTAACTTGTTCCTTTTTTACTTTTCTTTTTCACCATGCATCATTTCATCATAATCACCATCACCATGGGACAATTATTTAATGGTTCAGTGTTCATCAAAGGGTGTCTATCATGGAGCAACTGTCCATTTCAGAGCTAAAGCCCTTTGAGGAAGTCTGAGCATGGTCAGAACACCAACAACGTGAAGATGAAGACATCTTTAAATCAGGGTATGTCTCAATAATGCATGAAAGGATCAAGATAAGGTACTGTCAAAATGATTGGCAGGATCTAAGGATTATACGGACCAATTGGGACAATTCCAAAAGGGAATTATTTACTAAGAGATCCAAAGATATTACTCTTCTGCTCCAAGTTTGTTTGGATGTCAGTTTGTTGTAAGCAGCCTCTCAGTTTTGGAATCCGGCATACCAATGTTTCACTTTTAATCATGAAGATTTGGTCCCCACAGTTGATGAATACACTACATTACTCAACATTGAGAGAGCGAAGGTTGATAGAATATATTGCAAAGTGTTAAACCCTTCAACTTTCAAGAAAAGATTAGCTTAAATCCTCAAGGCAATAGAGTTTTAGATTGAGAATCATATCAAAACAAAGGGGAATAGTGAATACATCTCATGGGCTAGTTTGAAAGAAGCAATCGCGAGTTCCATTGACAATCGAAAAAATCCAAGATATCTATGTTTTGATGATATATGGTTTGGTTATATTCTTAAAGACATTAGGGTATGCTAAAGCTACTGTAGCAGATGTCTTTTCTCATTTGTGTTGTAATATCAATCCTGGACTGACCATTATTACTAAAACTATTTGAGCTATTAATTTTTGTAAGAAAATATGCATGGGCTGATTTATTTCACATTTGGCTCATCAGTCACTTTAGCCTCGAAGAAAGTAAGATATTATATTGCTTCTTACCCAACTTTAGCCCTATCTCCAAGGTACTTAAGAAGGAATGGCCTCGAGATAAATCTGAAGAGCAATGGCTTCGATAATTTTAGAACCTCAAAGGGGAGAAGGTAACATGGAAAGCCTTTTAGTTTTCCCCACAAACGGTTGTATACCATTATAGAGATTATAGTTGTGTGTAGCTCATGGGATTATGGGGAAGTACTAGTTTAGCACTTCTTTTAGTCCTTCGACATTCTTGTGCCATCAATTCATCCTCTTTGTCCAAGACCTAGAGTTGTGGGATTTTGACTATGGTGAGCCTACTTACATGTCAAAAGTCTAGCAAGCCTTTTATGTAAGGAAACAAACCCACTGCATGAAGAAATATTAGAGACGGAGTAGCATGACCCCAGGATATGAAGAATATAGGATCCGTCGCATTAATGATGCCATGCCCCTATTTGGTATTAGGACATCACAAATACCAGTTGGTGAATTTGCCTTTGAGATTGAATTGTTCAAGCGAGAGTTTGAATAAGAAAATGGTGACTTTTGCCATGGAGATCACTCGTTTAAAGGAGGAAAATAGTCAATTGAAAATAGACCTCTACCTTCAAGATGAGGAGATGAATAAGGCTACCATGGAAAAAATCATCCCAAAGGATCTCAAGAGTTTGAAGAAAGACTATTTGGCTTTTAATAAGGCAAACAAGTCCTAAAGACTTGGAAAGTCATCAGTTGAGTGAAGGACAATAATTATTACTCTCGAAAAGGAACTACATCAATGAAGAAAAGCGGCTAGGGTTAATAGGGAAAAGCTTGCTAGAATCTAGGCTCTTACATCAACCTACCGAAGAAAGAATGAATGGTTAAAAGCTCGAGTCCAGGATTTGAGAGCAAACCAGGTTGAAAATGCAGCTCTAACACTCAGAATTCAAGATTTAGAGCATTCTCCTTAAGTTCGCTAAGACCAAATCAATGCAGTGGTGAGAGCCTCCGAACTATGAGAGTAAGAATGGCTTCAAGTGGTTGATCATGCACGCCAAAATTATAAGACCATCATCGCCGTCTTACAAAAAAATTCATGTAGCTTAGTTGGAGGTCGAGAACATAATGGATGTAGCCTGATCCCTGACATAAGATATCTTACCAACTAAAGCCCATGAACAAGACTTGTTATATTTCTTAGACCATGTAATCAGGCAATATAATCATGTCAGGCAGTTTTGAATGTAATTATATGTAATAAGGACATTTTTTTTCTTTAATGAAAGACACTATTGATGAAGTTGCCCCTTAATCCAATTATTCTTTTTGCATTTGCATGACTAACCTAATTCTTTTATTGTTTTATTCATTCATTTATCTTCATGATCTCCTATTCACTCTCATTGCATCAAACATGTGCATGAACATATCATAAAGGCCTAATCCGATAATAATTTAAAGTGGTGTTCTAAAAACCAAAACCTACAATTCATCATCTATACAACACTCGTAATCGTTAAAAAGTGATGGAAAATGATCATAAGCCCACAATGAAAGAATCAAACTTATGTATAGAGAGTCTCAAGAGCAATCACTTCACAAAAATGAGGAACTCCAAACTCAGATTATCTACCTAACCAAGCTGTTGTCTAATGCGTTGAAGGAAAAAGGACAGATGAGCACAATCAAGGCAAGAAAAGAACCTACCAATCTTGAAAGCAATTTAAATGATGGTACTGAAGCCACCAATGCTCAGGAAGGGGCATTGCATGGGCAGCATCCTCCAGCAGTAATCATCCTACCAACCCAGCCATTCATTTACATCAATCCTGTAATAGCACCTATTTGATTCAAGGATTTCAAGGCATAAGCTCTTTACTGACAAGGCCTATAGTCTTGAACCTCGATGAGCAAATGGACAAAAAAAAGCAAAGAGGCCTTCAAAAAATGATGAGGACTTGGACAAGTATCAGTCACTTGAGAAGCGCCTATAAGCTATCAAAGGAAGTAATAAATTTAGAATTGTAGACACAAAATCATTGTGGTTGGTTTCTAGTCTCTTTATCCCATCCAAGTTTAAAGTGCTTGATTTTAAAAAATACAATGGGACTACTGACCTGGCTACCTATCTTTGCATGTACTGTCGTAAAATGGTAGGGTATGAAGAGATTGAGAAACTATTGATCCATTACTTCTAGGATAGTCTAACTAGGGCAGCTCTCCAATGGTATATAGGGCTTAATCTTGTAAAAATTCAAACATGGGGAGATTTGGCATGCGCATTCCTTAAACAGTATAAGCATGTGTCTGATTGGGCTCTAGATCGCCTTTCCCTCATGAACATGAAGAAAAAATCTTCTGAGAACTTTATGCAATATGCTTAAAGATAGAGAGAGGAGGTAGCTCAAGTTCATCCCCTTCTACTGAAAAATAAATAATGGTCATGTTTGTTGGCACCCTACCAGCTTTTTACTATGAAAGGCTAGTAGGAAGCGCCACAAAAAATTTTATCGATATGGTTATATCAGGTGAAATGATTGAGAACACAATCAAATATGGTAAGATATCCATTGGGGAATCATCTAGTTCAGTTAAAAAGACAGTAACTAAGGGTAAGGAGAAGGAGGTGAATGTTGTTTTCAAAAATCATGCCAGGTTTAATCAGAGGCTGCATCCAGCACAACCTATGTACCATAGAATTTATTCTAGCAATGAACTTCATGCCATATCTTTCTCAAAATAAGACCACAATGCACAATCTCGCAACATGAATAATGCGAAAGTTTTAAACAATTAACAAGCACCCTGAGAGAAAAAGTATTTTGAACCACTCCATTACTTCTGTAGAGATTTACTCTCATTTATTGGTAAGTAAACTAGTGGCCCTAGTATTCATGAACCTAAGATTACCATCATACCTTAAATAGTGTAATCATAATGCTTATTATGAATACCATGCTAGAGCGTAAGGCCATTCCATTGAGAACTACACTTCATTTAAACGAAAGGCACAAGGTCTACTAGAAAAATGAGTGATCAAGGTTGAACAAGGGCCTGGACCCAATATTGGGGCCAATCCATTCCCTAATCATGTTGAACCAAAAGTGAATATGATAATTGAGATTAAAGGTTATTGGGTTAAAAGAAGTGTTGGTAAAGTCAAAACCTGGATGAACAAGGTCTAGCTAACTTTCATGAAAGCTAGAATAGTAACATACATAAAAATCAAAGAAAAAATGCCACCGAAACATCCTGCTGCCATTGCAGTCAAGTACATGATTTGCAACATTGCCTATCATTCTTGGAAATCGTCGAAGGCATGATGGATCGATCCAAGATCAAGTTCTATGAAGAAAAAGATGAACACATTGATCCATTTATTAATGCCACGAATGAGGAGAGGCCTGTAGATGATCGAATCTCAAGTTATCAATCTCTTATGGGCATGAAAAAGAGAGTTAATGAAAGTTTTAGACATATGCTTCAAGATGGATGGAGGAGGCTACCCAGATTCATCCTTTATTGACGAAAAAAGAGATGATTGACACATTGCAAGCCTTGATTATGAAAAGGTAGCAAAAAGCTTCTTGAAGAGCTTCGCAAATGTAGTCATACTTTATGGGATAATCGATGTGGCCATAAAAAATGAAGGCTAGTCAGCAACCAAAATCTGGCACTAAAGCTAGTTTATCTCAAAACTCATGTTGAGTTAAACCAAAAGAGAATGGTCATCAAAGAAAACTGCGAGATTGTAGAAGTCATAGAAGAAACTAGAATGCCAATGAATTTGGTTTGGCAAATCTTGGTGCTAAGCTACTTAATGCAGCCAAGAAAATAGAGGAAAGAATGGATGACTTCTGCGATTTCCATACTGTTTATGGCCATACTCTTTAAACATGTAAAGAGTTTCGTGCTATGGTTCAAAGGATGATGAATAAGGGTTGCATCGAATTTTATGATGAAAAGCACCCTGTATATTGAGTCTACAAATGCAATATCATTTGTCAACACTGTAGAAGATGAATAGGGCAATCCTCTTTACAAGGCTGGAATCTTGTATGACAATTGACTAAGAGTCAAAGTCACCCCTTTTCAGCCTATGCCAAGGATAATCATTCAACTTCCATCTCCTTTCCCTTATAAGGACGATAAGGCGGTTCCTTGGAACTATAAAAACAAAACCTTAATCACTGGGGAACCTAGTCAACAAGTAGTAAGCGTGGACCTTTCAAGAGTAAGTCACCTAACTCGAAGTGGCAGATGTTATGCCCCAGCAGTATCAAAAAGTTAAACTCAGGATGACAATATTATTCTTGTTCCTCAAGCACCAAAGTTTGCAATTAAAAACTCAGATTCAGTAGTCTTTAAGGAGCCAACAAATGAGAAAAAAGCTAAGAATTCTTTAAGTTTATCAAACACAGTGAATACAACATCGTTGATTAATTGAACAAGCAACCGCCAAGATATCTGTGTTGTCACTACTGTTGAATTCTGAAGCTCACAGGAATGCCCTTCTCAAAGTTTTGAATGAGGCCTACATCCCTCTCGAAACTTTTGTAAGACAGTTGGATCGATTAGTGAGCAACATCGCTATCGATAATTATATATCTTTTAGCGATGATGAAATCTAGCACGAAGGGAGAGGAAACTATAAAGCCCTTCATATCACCATGTATTGTAAAGGCACCATGTTACCCCAGGTGCTCATTGATAATGGGTCAACTTTAAATGAAATGTCCATGTCATGCTTAAATAAGCTCTCCAGTAACGTATCTCATATCTAGAATAGTCGTGCAATTATATGAGCATTCAATGGAACTTATCAAAACATTATGGGAAACATCACAATTCCACTTCAAATTGGCCCATGTACTTACGAAGTTGACTTCCATGTGATAGACATTGCTTCATCTATAACTGCCTGTTAGGAAGGCTTTGGATTCATTCAATCGAGTAGTACCATCATTTTTGCACCAAAAGTTGAAATTTGTCATAGAGAATAAAGTTATCAGTATTGAAGGAGAAGAAGATATCATTGTTGCTACCTCAACTGATGCCCCATATGTCAAACCTGATGAAGATATCCCAAAATTCTTTTTCCAATCCTTTGAGCTTCTCAATACTACTTATGTTAAGGAAGGGTTGCTAATGGTTCTGCCTCGCCTATCAGAGAGTACTCATATGGGTTTGAAATTGATTATCAGTAAAAGTGCTAAAGTTGTAAAGGGATTCAAAAAACACCTCGAAGGGATTATTGAAGCATTAAAAGTTGTCATCTAGATCGACAAAAGAGGGCTAGATTTCAAGCCCAGTGCATAGCAAAAAGGAAAACAAGCTCAGAAAAATGTGAGAAGAGGATGGTCCATTTATCAGGACAAGACATGGAAGATGAGCCAATGATATTCCCACCACTTTGGGAAAGTTTTCGCCTAGGGGGACATGTAAATACTGGCTCTGCTAATGTTATGCTCATATTGAAAAAGACATTTGAGGATTTCTCCATTAATGCAATTGATAAGCTTGAGATGTCAACTATAAGTCCAAAGACTGGTTTGTGCCTTTTAGGATTTGTTTTGAGTGCTTGGAAAGGGACTGAGATTCCTGTACTGTTCAAGTCTATTTCAAAGTAATGTTATGAACTAAACTTACATCTCTCGCCTAAAAGCATTGTAGGATCCTTTTTATGGGCATCTTTTATTAAGCATTATCAATGAAAATGACTAAGCGTTATGCATTTTATTCTTTGTGTTCATAGTTCTTGTCAACCTTAAACTTTTCTTTTCATATTTTTCCACATGTATTATTCTTTTTTCATATTTTTAGGTACCCCGATGAAGGTGACATGAATAATTATATTGAAACTTCAAAAATTAATTTTGAGCAACTAATCTATGCCGGCAAGGTCGAATCTAAAGAGGATCTGAAAAAAATCCCATACCTATAAACTTATTGAGACTAGTTAAGTAGTAAGAAAAACAGATATTAACTCATGAAGAACCCACTGAAACCATAAACCTTGGAATAGAATAAGATAAGAAAGAACTCAAAATTAGAACTTCCATAAAACCATCAACTTGACCTGAACTAATAAGTCTCCTCCAAGAATATCAAGATGTGTTCGACTGGTCATACCAAGACATGTTTAGATTAGATACCAATATTATGGTCCATAAACTCCTCCTTAAACCCAAATGTAAGCCCATAAAAGAAAAGCTTGGAAGGATGAAACTTGAAATGCTTCTGAAGATTAAAGAAGAAGTGAAGAAGCAATTTAAAGCAAGATTTCTTAAGGTATCCAAATATCCTAAATGGGTAGCCAATATAGTCCCAATTCCTAAGAAGGACGGTAAAGTGCGAATGTGTGTAAACTATAGGGATCTAAACTGAGCTAGCCCAAAAGATAATTTCCCTTTACCTTACATAGACACCCTAGTAGATAATACTACTAAAAATGCACTATTTTCCTTCATGGATGGGTTTTTGGGCTATAACCAAATCAAAATGGTAGCTGAAGACATGGAAAAGATCACCTTCGTAACCATGTAGGGCATTTTCTGCTACAAAGTGATACCCTTGGGGCTCAAGAACACTAGGGCAACTTACCAAAGGGTGATGGTAACATTATTCCATGATATCATGTCTAAGGAAATAGAGGTCTATATGGATAATATGATCACCAAGTTGCCAAAAGAGAGTGAACATGTGGCCAATTTATGAAAATTTTTCAAAAGGCTTTGTAAATACCAGCTCAAGCTAAATCCTGCCAAATGCACATTCATAGCCACATCCGATAAATTATTGGGTTTCATTATGAGCAAGAAAGGAATAGAGCTTGATCTTGATAAGGTTAAGGCCATTCAAAATTTGCCACCACCTCAAACTTAAAAGGAAGTAAGAAGTTGCTTAGGAAGATTAAACTACATAGCATGATTCATATCTCAGTTGACCGACAAATTCGATCCGATCTTTCGGTTGTTTCAAAAACAAAATTTTGAAGAATGGAATCAAGAATGCCAAGAAGCTTTTGATAAGGTCAAACATTACCTTTCAAACCCTCTAGTACTTGTGCCACTGATGTTCAGCCAGCCGCTAATCTTGTATTTATCAATTTTAGACAAGTCGATGGGTTGTGTATTGTGACAACATGATGAATCAGGAAAAAAGGAACATGTTATCTATTACCTAAGCAACAAGTTTACAAAATATGAAAATAATTATTCATTCATAGAGAAGCTATGTTATGCTTTAGCTTGGACAGCCCGGAGGTTAAAGTAATATATGCTGTACCACACTACGCAGCTAATCGCTAAGCTTGATCCCATCAAGCATTTATGCGAAGCTCCTGCCTTGTTTGAAAGGTTAGCCAAATGGTAGGTTATGCTTTTTGAGTATGATATCATGTATGTGAACCAGAAAGCTATTAAAAGTAGTGCAATAGCAGACTTTTTAGCAAGTCAAGCCACATGTGACTATCAGCCTTTAGACTTCGAGTTTCCTAACAAAGACTTGATTGCGTATCTGAGGCAAAAAACACTATCAAGTGTAGGTTAACATGGAAAATGTACTTTGATAGAGCTTCAAATGCACTGGGGCATGGAATTGGAGCAATTCTTATTTCACTTGATGGAAACCACTACCCTTTCAATGTAAGGCTAAATTTTGATTGCACCAAAACATAGCTGAATATGAAACCTGCATCATAAGACTCTAAGCAGCCACTGAAATGGGCATTCGAACACTACAAGTGCTTAGAGATTCAACCTTGATTATTTACCAACTGAAGGGAGAATAGCAAACACGTGATGCTAAACTGATCCACTACATGAATCTAATATCAGAGCTCAAGAAAGAGTTTAATGATATCAGCTTTCAACACTTACCTCAAGAAGAAAACCAAATTCCTGATGCCTTGGCCACTTTATCGTCCATGTTCAAAGTCAATCAAGAATCGGGCATCACTCCTATTCAAATGAGCATCTATACAACCTGGCACATTATCAAAATGTTGAAGAAGAGAAGGATGGTTTGTCATGGTATCATGACATCCTTCTGTACATCAAGGATCAACAATACCCAAAAGACACCAACAAAACTAATAAAAGAATCATCAAATGATTAGTTGTGAACTTCATTTTGGATGGCAGGATTTTGTACAAGAAAAGTTGGGATCAGGTGTTACTCTGATGCGTAGATACCTTCAAAGCCAAAAGAATATTTGAAGAAGTATTGATTGACTCTCGAAAAGGATTGCATTAACTATCCAGGTCATGCAATCAAGCTACTATTGGTTGACTCTCAAAAAGGATTGCATTAACTATGCTTAAAAGTGTCACAAATGCCAAATCTACGCTTACAAAATCTACGTCCCACTGATACTTCTACATGTTATGATAGGTCCATAGCCTTTTTCTATATGGGTCATGGACATGATTATATCAATTACCCTTAAGGCTTCTAATGGGCATCGCTTCATTTTGGTCGTAATTGATTATTTCACCAAGTAGGTAAAGGCAGCTTCTTATGTCAATGTCATTAGATTTGTCGTGTGCAAATTTGTAAAATTGGATATTAGTTGTAGATATTGTCTTCCTCAATATATCATCACAGATAATACGCGAAATCTAAAGAATAAGATAAAGTAAGCAGTGTGCTCTTAGTTTAAGATTAAGCATTGAAACTCCATCCCATACCATCCAAAAATGAATGATGCAGTTGAAGTAGTCGACAAGAATATTAAGAAGATAGTTGAAAAGATAACCCGACATCCAAAGATTGGCATGAAAATGCCTTTTGCCTTACAAGCCTATCGCACAGTAGTACGAACTTCCATGGATGCTACCCATTCTCTTTGGTTTATGGCATGGAAACTGTCTTACCAATCAAGGTTGAAATCCTTTCACTTAGAGTCTTGATGGAATCCTAACTTGAAGAAGTTGAATGGGTTATGAGTCTATATAAGCAACTTAATCTCATTGAAGAGAAAAGAATTAGAGCCATTTGTCATAGGCAGTTGTATAAAAACGGATATAAGGGCCTATAATAAAAAGGTCTATCTCTGCTAGTTTTGAAAAGGTGACTTGGTACTTAAACAAATTCTCCCAATCCATAAAGATGCTCATGAAAAATTGCTTGATAAACAAACAAAACTGATAATAGGATTTCCTAGCATTACTTGGAATGATAGAACCTTGCAAAAGCTTTGTTTCATGTCTAAAGACTAAGATTGAACTCTTGGGGCCATAACTAGTTTTGCCTTTAGACATCATATCTTGAAAATATGCTCAAAACCACCACCCAGTAAGTGAGCATGGATCTCTCATACCTTCAAAGAAGGGACAAGCTTAACATTCAAAGCTTCTCAAAATCTAGAGCAAGATTGACAAACCTTGGGCAAAAAGCCACATTATCAAAGCCGAAAAGGGCCAAAACCAACCATTGGATTAGGCTTTTAAAGTAATTACCCTTGCATCATTTAGACAGGCACTTGCATCCCCATGAATTATGCAATGTTTAACATCCTACAGGTACCAGCTCTCGTATATAGAAGTCAAATTTATAAGGAACCAAGGCATAACTTTTTGATTTCGAAAAACCTTGAAAAGCCTTAAGTAAGTACCTTTAACCCTACGTGCTCATTGAAAGTCACCCAAGAGAGAAATCTAAACTCATTTCCTTCTAGTCCTCAAAGAGCAGGAAGCCTTTCCTAACTTACCTCAAAGTCTACATAAGCTAGTGGACCTACCTACCTTAGTCCTCAAAGAGCAGGGTACTGATCAAAGCCCATACAAGCTGGTGGCTTACCTCAGTCCTCAAAGAGCAAGACGCTGATCAAAGCCTACACAAGCTGGTGGCATCTACCTACCTCAGTCCTCAAATAGCAGAAGGCTTATCAAAGCCCACACAAGCTAGTGGCATCTACCTATGTCAGTCTTTAAAGAGCAAGATGCTTATCAAAGCCTATACAAGCTGGTGGCACCTACCTGCCTCAATCCTCAAAGAGCAGGACGTTTATCAAAGCCCACACAAGCTAGTGGCACCTACCTACCTCAGTCCTCAAAAAGCAAGACACTTATTAAAAGCCCATACAAGCTGGTGGCACTTATCTACCTAGTCCACAAAGAGATGGACATATTTCTTTACCTACCTCAAAGCCCATACATGTTTATGGAACTTGTTTGAGGTTAAACCTAAAAAACAACCTAATAGAGAGGTCAAACCCTACAGAACTCATCAAAATATTCTTTTTTCAATGTTATTCAACCCCTTTCGATGTGATACTAAATAGCTCTCTACTTTTTTGCAAGCATATGAATCCATCATCTCACTCGAACAAAATAGTGTCTATTTTATCTTTGCCCTGTTCCTAATATTTAGCAACGGCCGAAGAGGGGCGGCTATAGACACCTTATTTTATCCGAGCTAGTTTCTGGCATCCAAAGACTTAGGTGAAAGATAATAAAATCAAAAAACAAAAATAAAAACTTAAAGATAACTTCAAGGACTATGTCACTAGGCACTATTAGGTGACACAGTGCTAGGCAAAAAAATTTTTTTTGGGAAGGTTTGGAATGCTATATGCCATATTAATGGAAAATATAAAAATAAGGTATCAAAGGCCACTTTTCATGGTGTCACTAGGGTCATTCAAATGAACACACGAATCAATTTCCCACTGTTTGTGCCCAAGTTAAGGAAAATCAAGAAGTCACAAGTATGTGGAAGTTATATCGGTGCACAAGTATTGATACGAGGCCTTACGACACAAGTATCGATACAAGAAGGTTAAGTATCAATACCTAAGCTGTTGTATCAATACCCAGCTTGTTTGTATCGATACAGACCTTGGCAGTAGCTACAGTTTTGATTTTTGGCAAAATTTATTACTATAAAAGCATGAGTATCGATACAAACCCATGGAGTATCAATACAGACCTCTAAGTCTTAAGACTGGAAACATTTTTGCTCTTAATGTCAATACACAACTTATTGTATCGAAACTCATGGGTAAAAAGTACCTTGTGTATCAATACACCAAGTCATTTTTGCCTAGTTTGAGCCACTTTTTAGCCTTCAAAAACCTGATTTAAATATGTTTTTGCACCAAGGAACTATCATAAATCATTGCAAACCTCAACTATGGGCTTATGATCGGATTCAAACAAAGTTTTAGAGCCCAAAAAATCAATGACAAAGGTCACTTTAATAACATATATGGTTGTAAGAAGGTATGGCAGGCATATCTCCAGTTGCAAGCTGTCACAGCCTTTCTACCTCCTTGCTCAGCATGGCAGAACCAATAGAAAGAGAGTCAACTAAGCATGGTAGCTAGAGATGTCAGCTGGTGCAGGAAGGAAAGATAAAAAATATCTTGCATTATCTTCTAAAAGTAGTGGCTGAGCATTGAATAAGAAAAAAACTTTCAGTTATCTCAAAAAAGAAAAGAGACTTTCAGCCATTTTCAAAAGCTCTCCATCAAACTTAAAAGACTCCATCCATTCTGAAAAATCCCCTAGCAACTCTAGTTCCAAAAACTCACCAAAACACTATTCCATTACTTTCACCCTTAACCAACCTTTATTCCCGTAGCTCCCTAAAACCACCATCAGAACACTTTTAAAACCTTAACCTTTCACATACTTTAATCCTCAAAACACCCCACCAGCAATCATATTACCAGAAAGCTTTTTCCTTTCACCCTTTTCTTGCTAAATAATAGTAAAAAAAAAGGGAAGGAACTAAACTTAAAGTCATTGCTTTAAAAAATGAGGAAAGTTCAAGCTTTTGCTGGTATATTTTCTACCTTGTTCCATACATTTTCTGTTTTGATCATCTATTTCATTTTAGTGAACCTTTCATGCTACCATGACCCTCCTTAGACTCTCATGCATCATTGGTGCCTTAGTTGTGGTTGTTTTAGGATCTTGATAATCCTCTTGACACCTTGATGTTGTTTGGCTATATAAACTCACCATACTTCAGTTTTATCATTGCACAACATCTGTTCATGCATCTTTTGCCATGTTCCTTCCATATTCACATATTCATCTCATATTCAAATGGTCACCTTAACATGTCTTATGTATGTTTATATATTTTCTTATGTTTTAAGGAGTCTCGTGAAATAAAAATGCTGTATTGACAACTCCAACATCCATTTTTTTGTTTAAACAAGTTCATATCATCTCTATGCACCCTATTTGTCATCTTCTTGCATTTGTGTCACCCATTTTCATGTCAAAATATCACCTTTATAAGTTTGCATGTTTAATCCATGATTATCTTTGTATGTGCTATATTTTGTTCATCATATCTCCATTAAAATGCTTGCTTGTTTCTTAAAACTTGATTTTAAAAAAAATCCCCAAGTTTATGCTACCTCTAATAGAAGAAGAATATCATGGACTTAATGCTTTCATAAAATTTGTCTTTTAATCTTGGGATAAAGCAAACATTTCAGTTGTGGATTCATGATAATACAAGTTTAAAGATGCTATTTTACAAGCAAACATAACCTCTTTTTAGTCAAAAAATACTAAGCCTTGATCTTGAGTTTAACACCTTTAAGATATGGTCAACGGGTTGTTTCATTGTCTTAAACTACTTTAAGATTATGGAATGAACTCGTGATGCCTGTGTCATTCTTTCCCTTATGTTATGGATGTTCAAATGTTTGTAAATCAAAATTGACCCCTAAAACACTCAGAATATCGAATAATCCCCTTGTTTTTGCTCTGGCAGCACTTTAGTTCAGATTTAAAGAATCATATTTGAACCATAAAATATTTTCTGTGATTTTTCTAATATTTTTCCCTTAAAGGTCATCAAATTACCTCTCCAATGGTACCTTATTTACCCTCTAAAGCCTTCAGAATGCATCTGATTGGTTCCCCAACAACACCAACCCCTTTTGACTCGGATCAAGGCTAAAATACAAAAATAGAAAAAATATTTCATATTAAAATTTTTGCTAGTGGAGATACTCCAACTCTATTGCTCTGAAGGGACACTCCAACCCCGCTTTTAATTGAAAATCTAAATTTTCTCTTTATTCCTAAGTATATTCCTAACTCTATCTTTAGGGATACTCTAATCTCACTACTCCAAGGGGATACTCCAACCTTTTTTAATTAAAGATTCAAATTTTCTCTTTATTCCTAAATATTTTCCTAACTCCATAATTGGGGATACTCTAGCCCCACCTCTCTAAGGGGATACTCTAATCCCACTTTACCTAAAAAAAATCTAAAATTTTCTCTCTTTTAGGTGCCTTAGACTACTTTGATTAAAATCATCTTTGACCCTCAAATTACCAGCGAATCTAAACTTGTCTCTAAAATTGTCACCTTGGTTATTCTTCAATAATTAAAGACAATTATGAGATACATTTTGATTGTCCCTTATTTTCATGTTCTTTTGTTTGTGATTGCTTGTTTATGATATTATTATATTTCTTCTTTTTCTGTCTTACTAACACGTTTCCTTTTGTAATAATTATCGTGCATTTATGTTTAAACTTTATTTTTTTAATAAAATTTACAAGGCAATATTCCGTGTTGGTATCTTTCCAGTGCCTAATACGAAACATTCGATTTTTTAAATCCAGTACGGACACTATTTTCACAAAAAGCCCTATGTTCCTTACATCTTCAAGGTGCATAGGTGATCTAATTTTCTTTAAAACCCAAATTTGTTTTTCCATCAAAACTTCATGCATTTAAGAGGATTATATCTAAATGAAACTGATTTAACCAAGACCAAAGTGAGACATAGTTAGTAGGTATCGATTTCAGGCATCGTGAGGATGCTAATCCTTCCCCATGCGTAACCAACTCTCGAACCTAACCAACGAATCTCTAAGCTTTATAGACCCTGAAATCGATGTTTAGAGTTTCATAATATTGTTTTCAATAGGCATATGATTCTGCCTAGCTCGAAATGATCGGTGGTGACTCTAAGTTTATGGCCACTTCCTGGTAGCCATCTGAGACTAGTTGGATAAGCAATTTGCCCGACTATCTCTTCCCTTTCCTTCCCATTATTATGCTTAATCCAAATCTCGATCATGGGATAACTCAAAGACTCAACCACAACCAACCATCATTTATTTTTAAGTTGAGCGCGTTATGCCCTTTGGATCATTTGAAGTTTTAAAGGTGGGGCACGTGGCCACAATCACGAGTAAAGATCAACCCTCTCGTGATGTTCGAAAATCAGTACCTTATTAACTGTATGTTAATTTAAATTTTGATTTTGATTTAGTTTTAATATTTAATATTTAATTATAATTGCTGCAATTTTTTATTAACGATATTTATTATTTAGAGAAAGTTAGGTTTTATTATTTTTTTGAAAATCACAATATCATTTGCACCATTCTGAAGAACCAAGAAGACACGAAAGCTTACTATCGCTCTCTTTCTTTTACCTTGCTAGAGAACCTGTGGAATGCGAAAGGTTTTATTTTTACAAAAATTAAGAAAAATCTCAACTTTCATTTTGAAAAGGATGTCTTGTTATCAAAATAAACTGCAGAACCCCTCGCATATTTTGGTAGGAATTTTATGTACTATTTTAACATCGATGACATTACCTTAATTTTCAAAAATTCTAATTTTATTAAAATATTAACAAAATAGCCTAAGACTCGAAAGTAGTCCTAAAAATAATAAACCTAGCCTAGTGTGTACTTTCAACATAAAAGTATCTAGTAGACACATAGGACTCGATTTTATTACAAAATTACAAAAACATCTTTAGGGTATACCTTCGATATGAAAGTATCCTGGTACCTAAGCTCTCAAAAATAATAAATAAAGGGTGTGAACATATCTTAAATATACATCTTTGGCCTAAAAGCATCCCGATACTTATCTACGACTAGGCTGAAGAGAAATTACTAAAATGCCCTTAAGGTATACCTGCGACGTGAAAATATCTTGGCACCCTAATAAACGCTAACATGATAATAGAATGGTAAACATATCCTAAATATATACCTCTGGCATAAAAGCATCTTGATTACTGTCTAGAACTTGGTTCTAAATGATATTAATAAGATGCCTTTAGGGTATACCTCCGGCATGAAAGTATCCTAGCACCCTAATGGACATTAATATGATTATAAAATGACAAACTTATCTTAAATATGCATCTTTGGCATAAAAGCATCCTAGTTACTATCTAGGACTCTGTTATGGATGAAATTAGCAAAATGCCCTTAGGTAGACCTTCAACATCAAAGTATCTCGATACTCTAATAGACATTAATATGATGATAGAAGGACAAATCTATCCTATATATGCATCTTTGGCATAAAAGCATCCCAGTTACTATCTAGGACTTCATTCTAGATGAAATTACCAAAATGCCCTTAGGGTATACCTTCGACATTAAGGAATCTCAGCACCTTAATGGATATTAAAATAATCATAAAATGATGGATTTATCCTAAAGAAGGAATCTAAAGTTCTAGAATTGACTTAAAATGCAAAAATTACAATTAAGTCCCTAAACTTTTAAAAATTTCATTTCATACCTATGAAAAACTGAGAGAATACGAAAAGTTTTAAAAATTTTCATACCCCTACAGAGAGCTATAGGAATAATAGAAATCTTTAAAATTGACAAAAATAACTGTTTTGCCCTTAAAGACTAAAATTTTATATTTAGTCCCTAAACTTTTTAATTTTGCATTAAGTCCCTAGATGGAAAAAAATCATAAAATATCACAAACACATAAAAATGCATATGAAAAACACATATATACATCCAAAAAGGTTTGGCCAACACCTTGGCTTTAAGACAAAAATTTTTGGTTATTTGCGAAGTAGTCCTAAGCTTTCTAAAATTGTAACATGACCCCTAAATGGAAAATCATCATAAAAAATCATCAAATCGGCAAAGAATCAACATAAAAATCATAGCAAAAATATACATAAAGGTTAGGCCAAGCACTTTTGGCTGTAAAACATGATTTTTTTCATATTTTGCAATTTAATCCCTAAATTATTTAAAATTGCAAAATAAACCCTAAAGGGGTTAAAAATACCTAAAACATGTTTAGAAAGGCATAAAAAATCTCATGGTTTATAAAGCTCTTGGCCAAGCCAAAAATGTCATAAAAAACTTTTACAAATTTGGCAATATAGTCCCTATGTGTGCTAACATCACAAAATAACCTAGAAATCATGAAATTAAAACAAAAAATAAGCACTAAATCATCATTATCAACTCCAATCAGATTTTGCCAAGGTGAAAAATACCAAACCCAAACATGTTTTAATATAAAAAATAATGAAAATAAACATAACTAGTTATCATTGAACTTAAATAAAAATAAAATAAACATACTAATATTGCAAACAATATAATAACATCAAACACCATGAAATGAACGATATAAACATCATCATAAATGCAACAAAATCAAAACCATAACAACACAAATAATATTCTATATATATATGTATATATATAAAACAAAATTTCACTAAAAAACAAAAATCCCAACAAATATAAAAAATTTTCTAAGTCATCACGCTTAGCCTTTCAGCATGGATAAAAATCCATAAGCCTTAACATGATTTTGATTCATAAATGATATAAAAACAATGAATAAAATGAAAGAAACAAAAGGAATAATGTTTTTACCTTAAAAAACTAAAGAAAACTAAATGAAAAAAAGTTTTTCTTCAGTATTTCTTTTCAAATGCTAAAGACCCCTTTTCAAATTCATGCTTCCCTATTTATAGGGGAAGCCTTCAGTCCAAGGACTTAACAAACAGTCCTTGGCCAAACATCTTTCTTTTTTTTTTAATTTTTTTTATTTAAGTAATAATTAGCGTTTTTATAATTTATTTGATTTAGATTAAAAGTGATCTAATGTAAATTTATTGTTTTTGTCATTTTGTGGCTTGTGTCATTCATGACATCATCTATTTCTAGAGATTTTATGTGATATTTGTAATATCTGTAAAATTATACCATAAAAATTAATTAAAAAGACTAAACTATAAATTAAAAATTATATATTTGAAATAAAATTTCATAATCTCAATTTAATTTAACAAAACAATAAAAAAATTTTAATTTATAGGAAAAAAATTAAAAAACTAAAAAACTAGCAAACTCGTAAAACTTTATGAGAAAAACCTTTATTGGAAAAAATTATCATATACAAAAAAATGCAAAACTCAGAAAATAAATTAAATTTTTACAAAATGATTTAATAGGGATTAAATAATAATATTTAAATAATTTTAAAAAATTATAAACTCAAAAAATTTTATCCAAAAAATTTATAAAGTAGAAAACTCCATATCTTGGAAAACGAAAAATTTTGAAAGAAAATGCAAAACTCATTAAATAAATTGGATTTTGAAAACTAATTTAATGTGAATTAAACGATAATATTTGAAGAATTTTAAAAATTATAAACTTAAAAAAATCTTCACAAAAAAAAATTATGAAATGGAAAACTCGATATTTTAGAGCGAGAATTTTTTTTTTAAAAAAATAAAACTCATAAAATAAAATAAATTTAAAAAAACTGGTTTAATTGTAGTTAAATGGAAATATTTAAAAAATTTTAAAGTTCAAAACTTGGAAAAATTTCACCAAAAATTTTATAGATAAAGGAAAGCTCGTATGTTAAAACCAAGAAAATTTCAAAGAATTCATTAAGCTTGGATAAAATGAATTAAATAGAACATATTATCAAAATACTAATTTACAAAATGGTAAAAATGAGAATCGAGAATTTAAAATAATTTTGTCAGGAAAAATTTGACGAGTATAATACTTGCAGTACTGTGAAAATTTTAAAATGAATTACTAAAATAAACAACATAACACCTCATGGTATAAAATGCAAATATAAATTTTTCCTTGAATATTTCTGATTTTTTTAAGTGAGTATCGACATATATACTACACTAGTATCAGTAAAAAATACGATGACCAATTTCCCAAATTTTACAAAAAATTCTCAAAAAATTGTTAAAAATAAAAAATTTGTCCATGATATCATCTGCAGAGACAAATTTTCAAAATTAGAAAAAAAAACTATTAAAAAATAATTCTTTTTTTAAATATTCATCTGGTATATCCAAAATTAAAAATCAAAATTTGAATTTTTTGTCATGTGAACTTACGACCATTTAAATATAACTAAAAATGTTTTAAGAATGTCTAGTTCATCTAAAAAAAAAAAAAGGTCATTCCCAATGAGGGTGGTCGTTAAGTTCTCAATCTCGGATATTCAGGATTATCGAAAAAAAGATCTGGACGACATTAAGTGTCTACACTACTAAAAGATTGATATATAGCAGCAACCAAAACAATAACAAATTGCCATTCATAAGAGTAATTTTTTAATGAAACGAGAAAGGCAACATTTGTTGCAAATTCTAGCACATTTAGCTCACTTGCTATCCTAAGACGCAACAAATCCGTGGAAAGTTTCTACAATGATTTGCAGGTGCATTAAGCTCAATAGATCCTTCAAAGTTCCCAAAAATTCTAGCTTTGAGATTTTTGTACATTAAGGCCGAAATTAACTTTCTTTTAGTCAAAATAAATATAAATAATTTTAAATTAATTTTTATACATAATATATTAAAAAATTAAAATATAAAATATATAAAAAATTAATTTTTACAATAAGAAAATTCAAAAAATAGCCTAGTGATTGCATATTAGGTGGGCTAGATGACATTGATTTTAAATGTTTTAATGCGTACTTAATCTGAATCGATTTGAAACAATTTTTATCAATACACACTTTGTATGCTTTCCAAAATTAAGAAAAATTTTATAAAAATTATTTTATAGAGCTTACAAGGCCAAAATCTAGATATCAATGCACATGACATCATGATGTTAATTAACATCAATTAGGCTATACCTACTGCACATAATTCTTAATTGATAGGCTCTGATACAACTGATGAGAATCCATATTCTTGGTAAAGTCCTGCCTATCCAATAATAAAATTTAAATTTAAAAAATATAAATTGGCAGTAGAAACATTAAATACAAAAGTAGTCAGACTTCCCAGTGAATCTTTAGGAGGGAATTCACATGTAATAAACTAAAACGGATTTAATAAGATTAAATTACATATTCGATGAGAAGCTTACCAAACTATAGAATCTCATAAGTTAAATCTAGTTTGAAGGATTCTTGAAAAGAGCACCCATGATGTTTGATCGAGTCCACGAGGTCATGAACAATACATTTGTTTTACCTCCAATGGTAATCCACATAGATGATAATGGAAGATTTCTCAAAGATCAATGGTTCTCTGGTGCTAGCCAAAAGACTAAACAAGTTTTAACTAAAAGAAAATATGAGCTACTTCTTTCTTCATACAATCCAGGAACATTTCAAAATAGTGACAGCACCAAAGAGGAGGGAAGAAAAAGACCATAAAAAGGTTATATAATGGTGGAAAAATGGGTTTTTCTATAATACGGCGATGGCTAGTGTGAAAACAAGAGAAAGCAATTTTCTTTTCAAAATTAAAATCATTTCAAAAAGTTTTATTTAGGTTACCATTCAAGTTAGATGTACCTTACCTACTTGACATAAATCCAGCTCTGTGCATCATAGATTATTTAGCTAGGTTAGGTTTCTATGGAGTTTAATCCAAATTAAACTCTTTAATTTATCTTATAAATTAATTTATCTGATTTACTTATCACATAATTAAGTTAAGATAAATAAATAGAACCTATTTTAGTTATTTATCTATCACATATATGAATTTTTATCTAAAAAAAATTCATTATTAAATTAAAACAATTTTAATTTAATAATAATCTTATTAATATTAATTATCTAAATAATTAATATTATTGAAAGATTATCCAAAGAATTTTAGGTAGGACGTTATTCACTATGTAACGTCTTAATTTACACATTTTCCATCTATACATAGTATGTCTAAATTTAGACATTATCCATAAGACAATCTTATCTACTATGTCTAAGAAAGACAATAAAATCTTAGATTTCACAAAATCTAAATTTTTGTCTTAAATTAATTCTTAATTGAACTTCTTCAATTAAGTATTCCATTTAATCATCTTTTATTTAATTACGTCAAACCTAATTAAATCCTTATTTTAATTTGACAAACCATCATATTTTGCGTGATCCATTAGGTTCCCAACATATTGGCAATGAACATAATTAATCTCATTGATCATGTTCATAGATCAAGAGTGAGATCTAGCAACCCATCATGACCACACAAATGTTATAGTCGATGTGATTTATCGGGCCTTTCAGTAATCAACCTATTAGTGTAATATGGTCCCTTCAACATATATCCCAGAATAAGAATGAACATCGTATAGTGTGTACTCATGCTTCAATCCATGTTAGATCTTTCAACTCAAGGTTCATGATCATGAATCTATAAAGAATGATTTCTCACAATTCACTATCCTCTTGCCAGAGACTTTAATTCGATTAACCATAGTCAAGATCATTTAGGAGTTATTTAGAGTGATGAATTTTTTCTGGCCACTTATTCATCTTTAGTATGTTTCATATCATACCTAAAACCATCCTTATTTTTATATCCATCTATTGTAGACCCATTCATGATGATCTCTAAGTATGATACTCCACATGCAAGATGAACTAGTATCACAAGTCTAAGGACTACTTATATGACTGGCATATGAACACATATTTCATAGAAACTTGAGTGACTAACACCAAATGGAGTTGTCATACTGGCCATGTTCAATGAACTTTTTTCCACAAAACAAACACCTATATGCTATCCTCATGAACCCTATATATTTTAACTTTTATGAGATTAAACAGTTGCATGATCCAATGCTTAGAAGCTTAGCGTATGGTAGCTTTATGCATTGTCAATGCCCTATCTTAATAATATAATGACTAGGAACATTTATAGAAATGCGGCTTTGATGCAAAGGATCTCATCATCATAACTCATCAATATATTTGCAAAGCCATTGTGTTTCAAATGCTTTATCCAGTTAGAGTTTGCATGATAGTCAATCACGTCACTAGCATGAATGAAAACCTTTGTCACATAATATAGTAACATATATATAGTTAATTGGCAGTGTATTTGATGTCTTTATCCAATTGGCTGAATGGAATCCATATTCTTGGTGAAGCTCAGCCTCATGCAAAAATAGCATTTAAAATTAACATTTAACATAAACATGCAGCAGGAGCATTAAACATGAAAATAACAGAACTTCCATATGGATCTTTAGAAAGGAATTGACATGTAATATATTAAAACATATTTAAATAAATTTAATCAAACATATGATGAGAAGTTACCTAACTTTTAGATATCGTAATCCAAAGTTAAATCCAATCCAAAGGAACCTGAAAGTACCTGGCACTAAGCCGACGAGTAGACAAAGGATACGAAAGCTAAAACCTAACGTTAAACATAACAGGTTCGACCAAGGTTGAACCTTACGTCGAATGAGATACAAAAGGGAGTTTGACCAGGGCTAAACCATCACGTCAAACGAAGTGAAAAGAAGTTTGACTAGGGCTAAACCATCACGTCAAACGAAATAAAAAGAGAGTCTAACAAGGGCTAAACCATCACGTCAAACAAAATGAAAGAGAGTCTGACCAGGGCTAAACCATCACGTCAAATGAAATGAAAAGGGAGTCTGACTATGGCTAAACCATCCCGTCAAATGAAACAAAAAGGGAGTCTGACCAGGGCTAAACCATCACGTCAAACGAAAGTGAAAAAAAAGTTTGACCAAGGCTAAACCATCATGTCAAAAGAAACAAAAAGAAAGTTTGACCAGGGCTAATCCATCACGTCAAATGAAAGTAAACAGAAGTTTGACTAGGGCTGAACCATCACGTCAAACGAAAATGAAAAGAAGTTTGACCAGGGCTAAACCATCACATCAAACGGAGGTGAAAAAAAGTTTAAATAGGGCTAAACCATCACATCAAACGAAGGTGAAAAGAAGTTTGACTAGGGGTAAACTATCACGTTAAACGAAAGTGCAAGGAAGTTTAACCAGGGCTAAACCATCACGTCAAATGAGAGTTAAGAAAGTTTAACCAGGGCTAAACCATCACATCAAATGAAAGTGTAAGGAAAAGTTTAACATCTAGGTCTAAAGTTTGATCGAGTACAATGTAACAAGACTTGACCGAGTACAGACAAGTAAGTAAGAATTTGATCGAGTATGATCACTTGGAGACAAACCTTGATAAGGTTGAAGTAATGTAATATCTATGATCTTTAAGGAAAAATTGACTTACCTTTTGATTTTGAAGTAATAAGTGTGATTATTGCTCTCCTTCTGCATAATGCTTACCTTTCCTGTAAATTATTGGATGCAAATGCATGCATAGTGCATATGATGACTTGACTATATTAAGGGCATCTTTGAATATATTTTTAGAGATCTTTTTCTTTTAAAAGTGTGCTTAACCTTAAATAGTCACTATTTATTTGGAGTTGCCACCAATCTATTTGGGTTAGGTGAGATTGGTCACCTACCAAAGTTTGTATTTCGAGGGTTATGAAACCCTAGAATACAAACACCAAGGCCCGTGATCATACCAGAGACCATAAAAAGGGTCTGGGAGTCAGTTACAATAACAAGGATCGACCCTCTCGTGATGCATGAAAATCAATACCTTATTAATTATGTGTTAACTTGAATTTTAATTTTTATTCGGCTTCAATATGTAGCATTTAATTACAATCCCCGTATTGTTAAAATAAGGTTTTATTATTCTATGAGAGAAAATCGAGGTTTTGAATTTTAAAAAAATCAAAACGTCTTATGCACCCTCACCGAAAAGCCAATGGGACATGAAAGTTTTCATTATTCCCTTTTATACCCCAACGGAGAACCAAAGGAACATAAAAGGTTCTAAAAAATGTTTTTCACATCCTATTGGAGTACCTGGTAGAATGTGAAAGGTTTTTATTTGTATAAAGTTCCTAATTTCCATTTTGAAAAGGGTGCCTCATCATTAGAATGATCCGTAAAACCCCTATCACATATGGGTGGGAGAAATTTCACACACCACTCTAACTCCGAGACATTGCCTTTATTTTTCAAAGACATACGAATTTTATTTGAAACAAAAATAAAGGACATATGACTCAGTCTGGACACTGAAATACTAATTCAAATCCAAGGACTAAAAGATAAAAGAAAAATGAACCTATCCTTAAAGTATACCTTTGGTATAGAAACACCCGATGGTTACTTAAGACTAGGTTTTAAGAACAATTACAATACCCTAAGGCTTACCGTCGACACTAAGGCACCCGGTTACTACTTAGGATTTGGTTCTAAGGAAAATTAAAATATTCCTAAGACTTACCATCGATATTAAGGCACCCGGTAACTACTTAGGATCGAGTTCTAAGGAAAATTAAAATTTCCTAAGGCTTGCCATCGACACTAAGGCACCTGGTAACTACTTAGGATCGGGTTCTAAGGAAAATTAAATATTCTAAGGCTTACCATCGACACTAAGGCACCCGATAAGGAAAATTATGAAACTGCCCTTGAGGTAAACTTTTGACATGAAAGTATCTCGATACCCCTAATGGTCTTAAAATGACCTTAAAAGGCTAAAGGAACATTAAACTTTCACCTTTGGCATAAAAAGCATCCCGGTGAGAAAAATTATGAAAATGCCCCTAGGGTATACCTTCGACACAAAAGTATCCCGGTACCCCTAATTGACTCAAAAATAACCTTAAAAAGTTAGGGAACCTTTAACCTTCACCATTGGCATAAAAGCATCTTGATGAGAAAAATTATGAAAATGCCTCTAGGGTATACCTTCGACATGAAATTTTCTCGGTACCCCTAGTAGATTCAAAAATAACCTTAAAAAGCTAAAGGAACCTTAAACTTTCACCATTGGCATAAAAGCATCTCGGTAAAAAAAAATTATGAAAATACCTCTAGGGTAGACCTTCGACATGAAAGTATCCCGGTATCCGTAGTGGACTCAAAAATAACCTTAAAAGGCTAAAGAAACCTTAAACTTTCACCATTGGCATAAAAGCATCTCTGTGAGAAAAATTACAAAAATGCCCCTGGGGTGTACCTTCGACATAAAAGTATCCCGGTACCCCTAATAAGCTCCAAAATAACCTTAAAAGGCTAAAGGAACCTTAAACTTTCACGATTGGTATAAAAGCATCTCGATGAGAAAGATTACAAAAATGTCCCTTGGGTATACCTTCGACATGAAAGTATCCCAGTACACCTAATGGACTCAAAAATATCCTTAGAATGCTAAAGGAACCTTAAACTTTCACCATTGGCATAAAAAGCATCCCGGTGAGAAAAATTACAAAAATACCCCTGGGGTATACCTTTGACATGAAAGTATCCTGCTATCCCTAATGGACTCAAAAATAACCTTAAAAGGCTAAAGGAACCTTAAACTTTCACCTTTGGCATAAAAGCATTCGATGAAAAAAATTACGAAAATACCCCTGGGGTATACTTCGACATGAAGTATCCCAATACCCTTAATAGACTCTAAAATGATAAAAATTGGATGGACCTATCCTAAATGTGCACCTTGGGTATAAAAGCATCCCGGTTACTATCTAAGACTCGATTTAAAAAAAATTACCAAAATATCCCTAGGATATATCTTCGGCATGAAAGTATCTCGGTACCCTAATGGACACTAAAATGATGAAAAATAGATGAATTTAGTCTAAATGGAAAAGCTAAAAGTTTAAGTTTGACTT
>JBBYHL010000022.1:15607061-15632426 GCA_038381835.1 Adansonia madagascariensis | reverse complement strand
TAATAATATTTGATGAATTTTAAAAATCATAAACCAAGAAAAATCACCCCAAAAACATTTATAGAGTAGAAAACTCCGTATTTCGGAAATAGAAAGTTTCAAGAAAAAAATTAAAACTCATGAAAATGAATGAATTTTTGAAAAGTGAATTAATGTGGGTCAAATAATAATATTTTTATGAATTTTAAAAATCATAAACCAAGAAAAATCACCCCGAAAATATTTACGGAGAAAAAACTCCTTATTTCAAAAACAAAAGAATTTCAAGAAAAAAATTCAAAACTCATGAAAATGAATGAATTTTTAAAAACTGAATTAAGGTAAATCAAATAATAGTATTCAATGAATTTTAAAAATTATAGACCAAGAAAAATCACCCTGAAAACATTTACAAAATAGAAAACTTCGTATTTTGAAAACAAGGGAATTTTAAAAAAAAATTTAAAACTCATGAAAATAAATGAATTTTTTAAAACTAATTTAATGTGAATCAAACAATAATATTGGATGAATTTTGATATTTGAAACTCGAGAGGATTCCACTGAAAATTTTACGAGTAAAGAAAAACTCATATTTCAATATCAAAAAAATTATAGAGTTTCATTGACATTGAAGTAAAACAAATTCAAGACCACATATTATTTAACATTAATTTCCAAAGTGAAGAAAATGAACTTGTAAAATTTTTAAAAATAAATCAAGAAGAAACAAAAGTAAAATTTACGAGTATGATACTCGTAAGACCACAAAATTCAAAATTAATTTATAAAATTTATAATTTGACACTTCGTGGTAGAAAATGGCAACACATATTTTTTCTTAAATATTTATGATTTTTCGGGGTGAGAATTGGCAAAAAATCACATCGGTATCGGTAAAAAATATCTGGCCACTAATTTCTCGAGTTTTTTCAAAAAAATCTCAAAAAATTTTTAAAAATAGAAAAATTGACCGTGAGATCATCCGTGGAGGTAATTTCCAAAATTTGTTAAGAACTTGTTCAAAAATAAAAATTTTTCCTTTGCATACCCGAAAAATGAATTTTTCAATCATGTGCATATACAGTTTTTTTACATATAACTGATTAAAATTACAAAAATATGAAACCCCTCTGATTGAAGTTGATCCCCATCAGAATAGCCATTACACTTTCATTTTCGGATATTTGGGACTTTCAGGGACAGACAGCCCCGACGAATTTAGGTGTCTAGAATACTTAATTGTTAATAACATATATATGTGATAATCATTCAGTCAGCTTTTAAAACTAGATATTTAGTCCTCATTATTTTTGCGTAATTATAGCTCTCAACCATAATATGAGAAGTTCAATATTTGAATCTTCTTAATTAACTAGGACCCCATTGATTCTTATATAACCTTGGGGATAGCCCGACAAAGCATGTAATTAGATAGGTAACATAGATTACCAATTACATCTCTATGAAACTTCTAGATCAGATAAGTGGTAACTTTTTACCTAAATATATCTTATGCATTTCTCCTAGCCATTGCCTCTAAAGCTATGTGGACAAGTTTGTAAGCATCAAGACAACACAAGCTTAGTTGAGTAAGACCCATTAATTATAACTCAAGCAGCCCATGCGGAAGGGAACTTAGGGATAGGCTAAGAAATCCTTGTGGTGAGAACTTGGATATATTATAATAATTAATGGAAGGCATATTATTATGCTTAGGTATGAACAAAATATTTTACAAGGGATTTCTTTTAATTAATTGATTGAGTCTCATTGATATGATTTGGATTGCATTGCATTTGCATTTATTTTAGGCACATATATATCATACATATATCAACGTAAAATAAATTTAATCATGAAATCCTACGTGGATGATTATGGACTTTTATCTAAGTCTAGCTTCCATGAGCCATTTGGAAACTAGTTGGTCAAAACCCTAGGATACCTTACCAGGTCTTCACAAGCCTCGATAGTGATCTTCTCGGATAGTTCTTTAAGGCGCCATCTTCCATTTACATTTTGAAAAAAATAAAATTCCCTAAACTAACCTAATTCTAAGTATTACAAATATGTAACTTTTACATACGTTTGGAAGAAACCTCAAGTTACATTCAAGGGTAGTTAGGAAAGAAGAGAATTTTACAACTCTAGAATGAAACAGATAAAGGCAAGGTTTTGCAGATCCTATTTAAAAAGTAAATACTGTAAAGAAAGAATTAACCATATATTTACCTAGTCATACTAAGGTCTAAGTCCATAACCATCCATCATACTTTAACAAATTACAGCATAATATATTGTATACCTAATGTCACATGGTAATCATATGCATTAATGTATAAATGTATATAAACAAGTATATTACATTTAACAAAGCATCTATAAGAATCGGCCAAAATATTAAGCACATTTAACCTAATTCCTAACTTTTAGGATTCAAACGAACACTTACCTAACTTTTACATGATTCTCAACATGGACAAATCCTTTATTGCATGCTTTAATGCTTTTTTATTGCATGCTTTAATGCTTTCTAAATTGACATTTTAAAATTAAATCATGGTAATTCATTTTAAAAAACAATTTATAGATTTTATTTTCAAGTTTTAATTCTTTACTAAAATGCCTATTTTGGAAACTACGATATCTTAAGACCTTTTGTAGACACCTTATTTTATCTAGACCAGTTTTTGGCATCCTAGGAGTTAGGTAAAAGATGATAAAATTAAAAAATAGAAATAAAAGCTAAGGGATGACTATTGGGCAACTCATTAGTCCCTCACCTACCACTCACAAAAAATCCAAAAATAAAACAAAATAATATAACAAAATAAAAAAGAAGAAAAAGAAGAAAAAATAGAAAGAAAATGAGCTTAAGTTGAAAACCCAAAAGTAAGGCTTAAATGATCAGACCTTCTCACTCAAACAAAGCCAAACCCAAACCATTGTTAGCCCAAAACCAATCTTCCCTATATTCATAACTCTAACACCAAATCATAACCTAACCCATCTATTATGTGTTGACCAACACCATAAAACTTCATCCATACCTGCACTCGAAAAATTAGAATCGCCTAACTTTGAGGCCCCATTCCACTATGGGGTAATGGAAAGAATCTTTTTATGAGTCAACCAACTCTAAAAGGATTAATTGCTCGAGAGAAATCTCTGAAGGCAGTCAGTGAAGAATTAATGTCATCAACATCAAAGCCAATTGACAAACAAGACTCTTCTTATCTCTTTTGCATTACAAAATTTTTCATAATCTCATAAGTTTGTCACAACTTGTACCATCTTTCTTTGAATGAAAATACAACTGTTTTATTTCTTGCATAGCCTTTTTGTAAACATGTATTCCATGTTGCATCATGGTTATCCTTTAATTGATAATGTTTGATAAATGGACAAAACTGATGACAGGATTTCCTAGCATTACTTTGAAAGATAGAACTATGCAGGAACTTTGTTTCAAGTTTAAATACCAAGGATGGGACATCATCTATAGATATGGTATTTCTGAACAAATCATTACTGATAGTGCATACAACTTGCAAAATAAGATGATGTAAGTAGTCTACTCTCAGTTCAAGATTTAGCATCGAAGCTCTGTCCCATACCATCCAAAGATGAATAGAACAGTTGAAGCAGCCAACAAGAATATTAAGAAGATAGTTGAAAATATGGTTGAGACGTGCAAAGATTGGCATAGAAAGTTATCTTTTGCTTTACATGCTTACCGCACGATAGTACAGACTTCTACAAGTGCTACCCCATTTTCCTTGGTCTACGGCATAGAGGTTGTCTTACCTATTGAGGTTAAAATCCCTTCCCTCGAAGTTTTAATGGAATCATAACTTGAGAAGGCTGAATGGGTTAAAACCGATGCGAGCAGCTTAATCTCATTGAAGAAAAAAGAATCAAAGCCATTTGTCATGGGCAAATGTATCAAAAGTGCATGATGAGAGCCCATGATAAGAAGGTCTATCCTCGTCAGCTCCAAGAAGGTGACCTAGTGCTCAAACAAATTTTCTCAACATATAAAAATACTTAAGAAAAATGGATCCTAAACTGGGAAGGGCCATACATGGTGAAACACATATTCTTGGAAGAAGCTCTAATCTTAACCAAGATGGATGGTAGTGACCTGCCCAACCCTGTGAACTCTAATTTTGTTAAGAAGTACTATGCCTGAAAGAACTTTGGATGAAAACCCGAAAGGGCATCCTATTAAACCTTCGCCTAGCACTCACAAAAAATCCAAAACAACTAAAACAAAACAAAAAAAAAGAAGAAGAAAGAAAACCAACTTAAGTTCAAAACCCAAAAGGGTGACTTAAGTGATTAGACCTTTTCATTCAAACAAAGCCAAGCCTAAACCATCATTAGCCCAAAACCAATATTCTAACCCATCTATTTTGTGTTGACCAACACCACCAAAACTTTATCTATACCTGCACCCAAAAATTGAGAACTGCCTAACTTTGAGGCCCCATTCCACCATAGAGCAATTGAAAAAATCTTCTTATGAGTTGGCCAACTCCAAAAAGATTAATTGCTCAAGAGAAATCTCTGAAGGTAATCAGTGAAGAATTCATGTCATCAACATCAAACCCAATTGACAGAGAAGACTCTTCTTATCTCTTTTGTATTTTAAAATTTTTTAGAATCTCATAAGTTTCTCACAACTTGTACCATCTTTCTTTCAATAAAAATACAACTGTTTGATTTCTTGCATAACCTTTTTGTAACCCTGTATTCCATCCTGCATCATGTTTTTCCTTTGATTGCTAATGCTTGATAAATGGACAAAACTAATGACAGGATTTCCTAGCATTACTTCCAAAGATAAAACTTTGTAGGAACTTTGTTTCATGTCTAAATACCAAGAATGGGACATCATCTGTAGATATGGTCTTCCTAAACAAATCATTACTGATAATGCACGCAACTTGAAAAACAAGATGATGCAAGCAATCTACTTTCAGTTCAAGGTTTAGCATTGAAGCTCCGTCCTATACCATCCGAAGATGAATGAAGCAGTTGAAGTAGCCAACAAGAATATCAAGAAATTAGTTTAAAATATGGTTGAGATGTACAAAGATTGGCATGAAAAGTTACCTTTTGCTTTACATGCTTGTCGCACGGTCATACAAACTTCTATAAGTGCTACCCCATTTTCCTTGGTCTACGGCATGGAGGCTGTCTTACTTGTAAAGGTTAAAAGCTTTTCCCTTAGAGTTTTAATGGAATCATAACTTGAGGAGGCTGAATGGGTTAAAATCGATACGAGTAGCTTAATCTCATTGAAGAAAAAAGAATCAAAGCCATCTGTCATAAGCAGATGTATCAAAAGCGCATGATGAGAGCCCATGATAAGAAGGTCTATCCTCGTCAGTTCTGAGAATGTGACCTAGTGCTCAAACAAATTCTCCCGACACATAAAAATACTCAAGAAAAATAGACCCTAAACTAGGAAGGGCCATACGTGGTGAAAAACGTATTCTCCAAAAGAGCTCTAATCTTAACTAAGATGGATGGCAGTGACCTGCCCAACCCCGTGAACTCTGATTTTGTTAAGAAGTACTATGCCTGAAAGAACTTTAGGATCAAAACCCAAAAGAGCATCCTATTAGTCCCTTGCCTAGCACTCACAAAAAATATAAAATAATAAAAACAAAACAAAAAAAAAAAGAAGAAGAAGAAAGAAAACCAACTTAAGTTCAAAACCCAAGAGGGCGACTTAAGTGATCAGATTTTCTCATTCAAACAAAGCCAAGCCCAAACCATCATTAGCCCAAAACTAATTTTTCCTATATTTATAACTCTAACACAAAGTCATAACCTAACCCATCTATTCTATGTTGACCAACACCACCAAAACCTTATCCATACTTGCACCTGAAAATTAAGAACTACCAACTTTGAGGCCTCATTCCACCATGGGGCAATTGAAAGAATCTTCTTATAAGTTGGCCAACTCCAAAAGGATTAATTGCTCGAGAAAACTTCAAAGATAATTAGTGAAAAATTCATGTTATCAACATTAAACCCAATTAACAGAGAAGACTCTTCTTATCTTTTTTGTATTTCAAAATTTTTCACAATCTCATAAGTTTGTCATAACTTGTACCATCTTTCTTTGAATAAAAATACAACTGTTTGATTTATTGCATAACCTTTTTGTAACCCTGCATTCCATGTTGCATCATTTTATCCTTTAATTGATAATATTAATAAATGGATAAAATTGATGACAGCATTTCCTAGCATTACTTTGAAAGATAAAACTTTGTAGGAACTTTATTTCATGTTTAAATACCAAGAACGAACTCTTAGGGCCCATAATCGATCTTGCCCTAGGACCCAACATCTGGAAAATATACTCAAAATCTCCTTTCAGTAAGTGGTCATGAACTTCTTGTATTTTCAAAGAAGGGATAGCCTTAACATTTACAGCCTCTGGAAATCTAAAGTAAGATTGACAATCCGTCGGCAAAAGGCTACCTTACTAAAGCTGAAAAAAAGCCTAAAACCAACCATTAGATTAGGCCTTTAAAGTCATCACCCTTGCATTAATTAGGCAGGCATTTGCATCTCCATGCATTATGTAGCATTTAACATCTTACAAGTATCAGCTTTCGTATACAAAAATCAAATTTATAGGGAACCTAAGGTACCATTTTTTTATTTCAAAAAACCTCGAAAGCCTCAAGTAAGTACTTTTAACCTTACGTTCTCATTAAAAATCACCCAAGAAGGGTATCTAAACTCATTTACTTCTAGTTCTCAAAGAGTAAGACGCTTCCCAACCTCAAAGCCCACACAAGTTGGCAACACCTACCTACTTCAGTCCTCAAAAAGCAAGATGTTTAACAAAGCCCACACAATCTGGTGGCAACTACCTATCTTAGTTCTCAAAGAGCATGGCGCTTATCAAAGCCAACACAAGCTGTAACACCACATAACCTACCTCAGTCCTCAAAGAGTAGGATGTTTTCTCACCTTGAGGCCCACACAAGCTGGTGGCACCTATTTACCTTAGTTCATAAAGAGCTGGACACCTTTCTTCACTTACCTTAAGGCCCACACAAGTTAGTGGCACTTGTCTACCTTAGTCCATGAAAAGCTGGATGTCTTTCTTTACCTACCTTGAAGCCCACACAAGCTGATGGCACTTGATTGAAAAAAAATGAAAAATAACCTAATAGGAGGTTAAACCCTACTAAACTCATCAAAATCATCTTTTTTTAAATTATTTAACCCATCTCGACATGATACTAAGTAACTCTCCACTTTTCAATAGGCACACAAATCCATCATCCCATCCAAACAAAATAGTGTCATTTATCTTTTCCCTATTCCTAATATTTAGCAACGGTCAAAGAAGGGCAACTGTAGACACCTCATTTTGTTCGGACCAATTTTTGGCATCCTAAGAGTTAAATAAAAAATGATAAAATCAAAAAATAAAAATAAAAGCTAGGGGATGACTGTCGAATATCGTGTCGCCAGACACTATTAAGTGACACGGCATCAGGCGAAAAAATTTTTTTGGTAAGGTCTAAAATACCTATGGGCCATATTAAAGAAAATATAAAAATGAGGCATCAAAGGCCACTTTTCATGGTGTCACCAAGGTCATTCAAATGAATACGCAAATCAATTTCCCATTGTTTGTGACCAAGTTAAGGTAAATTGGGAAGCCACAGGTATGTACAAGTTATATTGGGGCGCAAGTATTGATACGAGGCTTTTACGGTGTGAGAAACTTAAATTTTCACATGTAGCATTGATACAAGAGGGTTTGGTATCGATACCCAAGGTGTGGTATTGATACCTGGCATGTTTGTATCGATATAAACCTTGGTAGTAGCTAAAGTTGTGATTTTTGGCAAAATATGGTAATACACAAGCATGAATATCGATACAAGTCCATAGAGTTTCAATACAAGTCCATGGAGTTTCGATACAGGGCTCTAAGTCTCGAGACTAAAAACATTTTTTGCTCTTAGTATCGATACATAGCTAATTATATCGATACTCAAAGGTAAAAATTACCTTATGTATTGATACAACATGTTTTGTATTGATACACCAAGGCATTTTTGCCCAGTTCGAGCCACTTTTCAACCTTCAAAAACCTGATTTAAACATGTTTTTACACCAAGAAATTATCATAAATTATTGCAAACCCTAACTATGGGCTCATTAATGGATTCAAACAAATTTTTAGAGCCTAAACAATCCATGACAAAGGTCACTTTCATAAGATAAATATGTGTAAGAGGGTGTGGCAGGCATATCTCTAGTTGCAAGCTGTCACAGCCTTTTTGCCTCCTTGCTCAGCATGGCAAAACCAATAAGAAATGAGTCAGCTAAGCATGGTAGCTAGAAATGTCCCCTGGTGTAGAAAGAAAAAATCAAAAATGCCCCCTGATGTAGAAAGAAAAAATCAAAAATGCCCTTGCCTTGTCTCCTAAAAGCATTGGCTAAGCATTAGATTAAAGGAAGGACTTTTTAACTATGAAAAAAAAACACTACCAATCATCTAAAAAAAAAACTTTCAGCTATAAAAAAAGGGCTCTTCAACAATCCCATAAAACTCTCCATCTATTCTCGTAAAATTTTCAGCAACTCCAGCTTCAAAAGTTCACCAAAAAACACTGTTCCATTACTTTTCACCCTTAACCAAACTCTAGTCCCATAGCTCCCTAAAACCACCAACAGAACACCTTTAAAAACTTAACCATTGACATATTTATCCTTAAAACACCCCATCAGTAACCACATTACCAGAAAGCTCCTTTCTTTCACTTTTTTTAGCTAAACAATAGCAAAAAGATAGAAGGGACTGAGCTTAAAGTTACTACTTTAAAAAAGGAGGAAAGTTCAAGCTTTTGCTGGTATATTTTTTACCTTGTTCCATATATTTTCTATTTTGATCATCCACTTCATTTTAGTAAGCCCTTCATGCTATCATGACCGTCTCCATACTCTCATGCATCTTTGTTGCCTTAGTTGTGGTAGTCCTAGGATCTTATTGGCCTTCTTGACACCATAATGTTGTGGGATATATAAACTCACTGTACTTCATTTTCATCATTACACAACCTCTGTTCATACATCTTTTGCCATATTTCTTCCATATTCACATATCCATTACATATTTAAGTGGTCACCTTGACATGTCTTAGGTATATTCAAACATTTTCTTGTGTTTTAAGGAGTCTCATGAAATATAAATGCTGTCTTGACAACTCTAACATCCACTCCTTTGTATAAACATGTTTCTATCATCTTCATGCACCCTATTTGTCATATTTGCATCTATGCCACCCATTTCCTTGTTAAAATGTCATATTTGCATGTTTACATGTTTAATCCATGTTTATCTTTGTATGTGCTATATTTTGTTCATGATATCTCCATTAAAATGCTTGCCTATTTCTTACAAACTGATTTTTAGAAGTATCCCCAAATTAAGTTCATGTTACCTTCAATGGATGAAAAGTAACATAGACTTAATGTTTTCATCAAATTGGTCTCTTCATCAAATCAACATTTTAGCTCTGGATTCATCGTGAAATAAGTTTATTTTTTAAAAAAAAAGAAATACTTTTTAGTATTAATCTTTAATCTCGAGTCTCATACTCCTTTTAGTGACATGGTTAAGGGGTTGTTCCATCATCCCAAACTACTCCAAGATTGTGGAATGAACTTGTGAAGCCCGTGTTACTTTCTGTCATGAACGTTCAGGCATCCTAGGCCTGAGTCTATCTTCAAAAAAACCAAAATATTGAATAATCCCCTTACTTTTGCTTTGGCAATACTGTAGTCTGAATTTAAAAAATCATTTTCGGATGACAAAATATTTCCTTTGATTTTTCTAATATTTTTTCCTTTAAAACGCATCAAATTACCTTTCCAACGATGTCTTATTTGCCCTCGGATCATCATGGACAAAGGAGTTAGGATTTTTCAAACCTTTGCTATTTGAAACCCTGGGAACCAGCATACAATATTTTGTTTGGGCCATTATGGCCCACTATTTGATTTTTATGAAATTTCCAAATATTTTTCCCAAAAATTTCATAAAATTCCCTTTTGGGAAAGGTATTATTTATGATCTAACAATCCTAGATAAGCTTGGAATGATTTTTTGAAATCCATCATGCCCTTTTAATTGTACATGCTGCCAGTGCTGAGATAAACCTAACTTTGAAAATTATTTCCACCTAGAAAGTGATTTTTTAGAATTTTTAGAATATTTTTATATTAAACCTTGTCAAGCTACCTTTCCAACGGTACCCTATTTACCATCTGAAGTCTTCAGATGCACCCGAAAAAATTTAAGAACTAAGATGACATGATGTTGTCCCCTATTTTCAACCTAATTTTTGAATCTCCTTTTATCGAGATGTTCGGATGTCTCGAAATGCACCCGTTTAGTCTCCCTCACAACATCAACCCCTTTTGATTGGGATCAAGATTATGATATAGAAAATAGGATTTCATATTAAAATTTTTGCTAGTGGAGATACTCCAATTTTACTACTAAAATAGGATATTCCAACCTCTTTTTAAATTTTCTCCTTGTTCTTAAATGTTTTCCTAACTTTGGGATACTTCAACCCTATTTTTAATTAAAAAATTTAAATTTTCCCTTTGTTCCTAAATGTTTCCTAACTTTAGGGATACTTCAACCTTATTACTCAAAGAAGATACTCTAACCCCATTTTTTCATTAAAAATTCAAATTTTCACTTTAATCTTAACTATTTTCATAACTCTATCTTAGTTCAACCCCATCTCACCGAGGGGATACTCTAACCCTACTTTTACCTTAAAAATTTAAAATTTTCTCTCCTCCAGATGCCTCAAATTGTTTTAATAAAAATTATCATTGTTCTTCAAATTACCACAAAATCCAAACCGGTATCTAAAATTGTCATCCCAATTATTCTTCAATAATCAAAGGCAATTATGAGATATATTTTGATCGTCCCTCTATTTTTATGTTCTTTTGTTTGTGATTGCTTGTTTATGATATTATTATATTTTTCATTTTTTGCCTTACTAACTTGTTTCCTTTTGTAGTGTTATTGTGCATTCATATTTAAAATTCATTTTTCAATAAAATTTATGAGGTGATCTTTAATGTTGGTATCTCTGTAATGCCTAATACAAAACATCCAATTTTTTAAAATCCAATCCGGACATCGTTTTCATAATAAAAATCCTTATGTTCCTCACACCTCCGAGGTGTATAGGTGATCTAATTTTCTTTAATAAAAAACCCTGGATTTACATTTTTTAAAACTTCATGCATTAAAAAGGATTATATCTAAATAGAGACCAAATAGAGCCAATTTAATCGAGACCAAAGTGAGATATAGCTAGTAGGTACAGATTTTGGGCATTGTGGAGATGCTAGTCCTTCCCTACGCGTAACCAACTCCCAAGCCTAACCAACGAATCTCTGGATTTCGTAGACCTTGAAATCAATGTTTCAAATTTTGTAACTCGTAATATTGTTTTCAATAGGCATCTGATCTTGCGTAGCCTAAAATGATCGATGGTGACTCTAAGTTTATGGCCACTTCGTGGTTGCCATCCGGGTCTAGTTGGATGAGCGACTCATCCGATGGTCCCTATCCCCTTCATATCATCACGCCTAATCCAAATCCAAATCAAGGGATAGCTCAAAGGCTCGACCACAACCAACCATAATTTATTTTTAAGTCAAGTGCGCTATGCCCTTCAGATCATCCGAAGTTTTAAAGGTTGGGCACATGTTGACACTTTCCATTTTTGTTAAGCCATTCCTAACTTTAGGAATCTCATCCATTAGATAATAGTTATCTAATCCAACCAAAATTAACAACTAAATTTTAGAACTGAATTCCCAATTTGTAGGTATTTGACTCCCACTAAAAAACTAGTTCCAACGAAAATCGAACTCTAACAATTAGTGTCGTCGATAGAGGAGATCATGTTGGCCATGCGAATGGCCTTTAATCGCCACCTTTGGAGAATGATTAGGGACTGTTTTTAGGTGCTGGAAACATGCATTAGGTGCTGCCAAAAGACCAATTCATAGTAGCAACCAAAATAGCAACAAATTGCCATTTATAAGCATGGTTTTGTAGTGAAACGAGTATGGTAACGTTTGACATAAATTCCAGCAATTAAATCAGTCTAAAAATTGAATCTCATTCAGCTTACTTGCTGTCCTAAGATGCAAAAAATTTGTGGAATGTTTCCACAAGCATTTCTAGGTGCACTAGGCACAATTAACCCTTTAAAGTTGCCTAAAAATTTTAGTTATGAGATTTCTACACACCTAGGCAAAAATTAGCTTTCTTTAAGTCAAGATAAATACAAATAATTTAAAATTAATTTTATATATAATATATGAAAAATGAGAATATAAAATATATATAAAAAAATTAATTTTTACAGCAAAGAAAAATTCAAAAAAAATTAGCCTAATGAATGCCTATTAGGAGGGCTAGACAACAACGATTTTTAACATTTTGATATGTATTTAATCCGAATCGATTTAAAACAATTTTAATTGATCTAAGAAATTTAATAGTGATAAAAATACAAATTAGCATGCTGTCCAGAATTAAGAAAAAATTTGTAAAAATTATTCTACAAAGATTACATGGTCGAATCTTAGAGATAAATGCATATGACATCACAATGTCAATTACCATGAATTAGGCAATACGTACTACACGTAATCCACACACTATAAGCTCTGATACAACTTGAAGGAATCCATATTCACGGTGAAGTCTGGCCTCTTGCAATAATAGCATTTAAAATTAATAAAATAGCATAAATACACAGTGGAAAGATTAAACATTGAATTAGCTGGACTTTCTTATGGATCTTTAAGAGGGTTGTCAACATGTTGTGTATTTAAAAACTTTAACTTAATAAAATTAAATCATGCATCTAAAAAGAACAATCCGAAGTTAAATCCAATTTAAAGGAACTTAAAGGCGGGCAGCGGCTTGGTGTCTGATCAGATCTATAAGGACATGAGCAATGCACTTGTCTTGCCTCTAACGTTAATCTACACAGATGATAATGAGGGACTTCTCAAAGATTCACGGTTCTCCAATGCTAGCCAAAAGACTCAACGAGTCTTAACCAAAAGATGATTATTTTTTCGTTTATTCTTTGACTCAATCGTAAACAATTCTGGGATAGTGTTTTCATTCAAACGAATGGAAGAATGGCACAATTGAAGGAGGAAGGACATGGCAATAATGGTGGTTTTTCCCTTTTAAAGTGGTGGCACTTTGGAGGAATTAGAAAGAAAACTATTTTTCCTCAAAAAATAATACACACCAAGTGATTTTAGTTCTACAACCTAATTATGTTGTCCCCTCCCTTGTGCAGTTTTAGTCGAATTCAACCTCTTCTACTTGGAAGAGATTTGATCAAATCATAACTTCTTACATAGGTGAAACTCTTCCACCTTAAGTAAATAAATTTGATCATCCTTCCATCTATGGTGGTCGAACCTAGCAAGCAAAATAGTCTCTAAGGAATTTCGATCAAGGCACCATGTATCTAAAAAATGTTTTAAGCTTTACACACTATAAAATATTTAGCTAATTAGGTTTCTTTGGAGTTTAATCTAATTTAAACTCATTTATTTATCATATAAATAAATTTTTTTACCTCATATAATTATTATATAATTAAACACAAGACAAATAAATAAAAAGCCATTTAGCCAAATTAAATAATCTTTTTATAAATTTTTATCCAAATAAAATTCATAAATTAGTTAAAACAATTTTAGTTTAATAATAATCTTATTAATATTAATTATCTAAATAATTAAATTTTGATAAGATTATTAATTAATTTCGGCTAGGATAATTCTATAATGTAATATCTTAATTTAGATATTATCCATCTAGACATAGTCTGTCTCAAATTAGACATTATTTAGATAAGACAACTTTGTCTACTATGTTATAAAAAGACAACAAAATCTTAGATTTCACAAAATCTAATTTTTTGTCTTAAATTAATTCTTAATTGAACTTTTTAATTAAATCCTCTGTTTAATCATCTTTTATTTAATTAAGTCAAACTTAATTAAATCCTGATTTTAATTTGACAACATCATCCTATTGTATGTGACCCGTTAGGTTATGAACATGTCAGTAATGAACAAAATTAATCGGATTAATTATGTTCATAGATCAAAAGCGAGATCTAGTAACACATCATGACTACCCAAATGTTGAAAAGTCAATATGACCTTATCAAAATTTTTCAGTAACCAGCCTATTAGTGTAATATGGTCCTTTCACCATATATCTTGGAATAAGCATAAGCATGGTGCAATATCTACTCATGCTTCAATCTAAGTTCGATCTTGCAACTCATGGTTAACGATTATTAATCTACAAATAACTATTTCCTGTAATTCATTATGTTCTGGTCAGAAACTTTAATCCAATTAATCATAGTTAAGATCATTCGAGATATGTCGCTAATGTCACTTAGAGTGGTGAATCCTCTATGGATCACTCATCCATCTACCATATGGATCATGCCATACCTGGCATATACTACTTTAAATATCCATCTATTTTGGACCCTTTTAGGCAAATATAAGTATGACACTCCTCATGCAATATGACTTGGTATCATAAGTCTGAAGACTATTTACACGATTGGCACATGAAAACATATTCCTAGCCACTTAAGTGACTCCTACCAAAGGGAGTTCTCATACAAGCCATGTTCAGTAAACTTGTTTCCATAAAATAAGCACTCATATGCTATCCCCAAGTATCCCATATACTTTAACTTATAAGACCAGTTGCATGCACTAGTTGCATGCACCATTTGCACGGAGGCTTAACATATGCTAGTCTTTGTGTATTGTTAATGGCCTGTCTTGACAATACAATAACTAGGAACATTTTTAGAAACATCGCTTTGATGCATAAAGATCTTATAATTGTAACTTTTTACAATTCATTTGCAAGGCCATTGTGTTTCAAAGGATTCGTCCAATTAGTATTTGCATGATAGTCAATCACGCCACTAGCATGAAGGAAAACCTTTGTTACTATGATATAGTAACATATATATATAGTTAATTGACTATGTATCTCATGTCTTAATCTGATTAGTTTAAAGGCATACACCAACAAAATTATGGTGCTATTAGTGTCTTGAAAATTAAGAACAAAATATGCTAAATACAATATTGATCAAAACACAAAGAAAGAGTAGGAAATCAAATGATATTCCTAATTCATGTTGTCCTTTTACTAAACATATTGGCCCTATCTTTAGGTAGATACAAACACATAAGTTACAAATTATTAATGCTAGAATGAATGGGAATAATAAAAGATTACATATGTTACAATTTTGATATATAAGATATCATAAATCATTGGGATATTAAATATCATAAATCATTAGGAGTTACAAAGAGTTATGATATTCATATTCATAACCAAAAGAACATTAAAGGGCCAAATTTTAATATTTATTAGTTTTAACTTGTGCAATGCATGGATATGTAATTATATAATATAAAATGATTATTTATAATAAATTATAATTGGAGATCAATATTAATGGAATATAAAACATGTTAACATAGCTTAAATTATGGAATCAATAAATAAATTATAAAATTGAAAAAAATTAAAAAGCATTTGGACATATTGCACTTTTTCATGTTAAACAAAAAAAGGTACTGTGCATGAAGTAAATAATAAACAATAAGATATATACTCTTTATATATATGAAGCAAAACATTAAACAGACAAATCTTTTAAAAAGATTACATTAACATAAGATTAAAACAATATTAAGCAATTATATATAAAAATAAAATATAAAAACTAAAAATGTTAAAACAAACAAAAAAATATGAAGCAAATAAAAACATTGTATTGCATCAATCAAGAAAGCAAATAAAGAAAGGTACATAATGAAATCAAAATGTTTAAATAAACCTTTGATAATACACAATTTCCATAAAAACAACTAATATGCATGATATCATGGGAATAGGCTCTGAAAAATGTAAAGAAGCATAATCAAATATTATGATTTCTTCTGGTTGAGCCCTTTTTAGTTAATCAATTAACCATCTAAAGCAACTAATATTTATAGTGTTGAGCTCTATTATCAAAAAGTTAAAATAATAGAGATGTTTAAGTTATTTAAAATAAATATAATTAATTGATCATAATCAAATCGGATTAAGAATTAAAAATTAATTGTGAGAGATTTAAGCCATTAAATATCAATAATTAATTTGTTTATAAGCAAATAAGTCAAATTGAAGTCATTAGATATTGAATATATGACATAAATTTAAGATATCCACATATGAATATTAAAATAGGATTTTTGTTTTTGCAAAAGGCGTTGCTTTTCATAAATTTGAGCATTTAAATTAATTAAAAATTCTTATTTTGATTTAATTATTTATATTTTTTCCTTTCAAATATATAAATAATAAAAATAGGATTCTTGTCTTATATAATAAAGTTTTTATTTATATATATATGTATACAAGCCATATATATAAAATCAGAGTAATTAATACGGGAATATTGAATATTTAAGAAATGAATAAATATAATTAATTCTATTAATTAGAAGACTTTTATTTATAGTAATTCTAAAGAATACAAAAGGAAAAATTACTTAAAATGTAAAAGAAAATAAATACAATTTATTATGAAATATTTTAAAATTTAAATTAAATAAATCAAAATAATTACTTACTTGACACGTAGTAATTTTTAAGGACCGTTTACATGCAAAAAATATAGATCATGCATGTAAGACTTTTTCATTCGTGGTAGAAGTTTTTGCTTTTACTATTAAAAACAGAATTATTAACTAATTAATAGAGTCTTTATGGGTGAAGCCAATTTATATTATTACTAATAATATATTATAGGGTAAATTAACTAATTAATAGACATCTCGATTGGTCGAATTATCAAGTAATTGAAAATGGAATTTATGGTAAATTAATAACATGTTTTTTCCAAAATAAAAGGACACGTGGCATCGTATTAGAATATACATGTATAAAAAATTCAGGTTGTCCACATAGGATTTATTTTATTTTTGCCAAAAGCTTTGACTTTTATGAATTGATATAAGATAAAATATAAGATTATAGATAAGATTGGTTATTGCAAGCAAAATAGAAAATAGAAGGTCAGTCAGCAAGATTTTTAATATACCATCATCATATAGGTAACATAAACTACTTTGCGTTAAAAGAAAATTTTCTTATGATTTTGGGTGAACAATCAAAATTTTCAAAATTTAAAATTTCATTAATTTAATTGCTGCCATGCTGGCAAGAAAATCATATAAATGCTAATTTTCCTTAGCCAGATTTCCTTCACATAATATTTACATATTACTACAGATGCGTGGTGTATTTTTAATCTACCCTAATTTATTACCAATTAAAAACTTTTTCTTTGAAACAAAAAAAGAAAATAAAAATAATAATTTAAACTTGCTCAATTAATTTAAATAAAAATTTAATTTAATTTACAGTGATTGATAACTTATTTATTTAAGTAAAAATATTGATTATTTAGAATTGAATAATTATAATTAATTTTGTCAAAGAATTATTTATTAAATTAAAAATGTATATCTAATTATAATCACAATCATTATCTCTAAGAATTTATTAATTTTATTTATTAGGTGACTTTTTTTATAATAATATATATGTAAAAATAAATAAACATAATTTATTATGAAATATAGTAAAATATAAATCACATAAAATTAAAATAACTAAATGTTGGACGTTATATTTTTTGAAAACTATCTACTTGTCGAAATATAAAACTACAAATATGATTTTTTTTCTTTTTTTTTTTTTCAAAAACTTTGGATTATGTAAATAAAAAATATATATAAGATGTACGGGAAACAAACTTCATATGTTTGCACGTGATTATTATTTTTAATAATTAATATTTATAACACTATACTTAAAGGTGTTCATTGGCAGGGTTAGTTGGATTTAGGCAAGCCTATTCATATTAAAATTAAACATATTTGTACAAGCTTAGTTTAACTTGAAATATTTATCTCAAATTTTATCTATGCTGTTCATATTTATAAATTGACAATACAAGTCTATTTACATTATTTATATGATATTTTTTTTATAATTTATTTTTAAAAAATATATATTTTTTAAAATCTAATCTTTATTACTTTAATAATTATCTTTTATTAAGTTTCAAAGTTTTAATGTAGTTTTTTTATGTTTACAATATAGTATTACATATTTATATATATTTTTTATATGATAAAAATTATATAATATATAAAATATAAAATTAATATATATTATGTAATAGTAAAATAGGTTGGCCAGACTTGTGCCTTCAAACTTGGAGCTAAAATTCCATCTATTTTTAATCGGACCTAATTTTTTAGCTAAGCTCATTTTTTAAGCTTAATTTTTTCATCTAAACTCTATCAAATATCAGACAAGCTTTCAAGCTTAAGTAAGTTACTCAGCCCTTGAATAGGTCTAACTATAACATATAATTATATTCAATATATAATTACTTTGATTTTTTTTATTTTTTGAATTTTAATTTGAAGTTAATATTAACAGTTATAAATATTATTTTACTCTCATATATTTTGCATATATAAAGGAAAATTTATATGTTAATATATATTATTAATTTTAAATATTTATATATTCAATATATATATTTTATTACTTACAAAAAAGTTTATTAATAAGTAATAACAAGTATTAGATCTCTCCCATGAAGAAAGTAGAGCTGAAGTGTGAAACGGAAAAGAGTATATAATCTGAAAAAGCACCAAATAATTAATAAAAGTAATTATTATATTATAATAAATAAAAGGAGTTTGATTGATTGATTGCTTTTATTTGGGGATAATTAATTATTGTTTATTGATTCCATCAAAAGTAAACCGTCTGAATCGGATTATCTTTTTCCCTCGCCTCGCCTGGGTTTTCTGCCTTTTGCCTCTTTTTCAGGTTTTTTTTTTTTTTTTCTCATAATTAAAAAATTCTTTTCTTTGACTATTTACTTTCTTTCCAAACCCAAACGCTGCCTTTTTCTAGGGTTGCTTCGTTTGCTTGCTTGCTTCATTCTCGGTTCTCCCCTTTTAAAACTCCATTTCTCTTCTTTACTCTGCCAAACACGTTAGCTTTCAATGGCTGATTTCACTTCGTCTCCTTCTGCTTTTGATGTGGCTACTTCTTCGTCTTCCTTGTTCGAGACGCCGATCGCATTAACGGCAGCTTCATCTTCATCGCCTCTTTCTTCTCTCGGAGGAGCACCTGACGATGATTTCGAAGACGGCTGCTGTATCTGTTTCGAGCCTTTCACTGTTCAAGACCCTGCCACTGTACGAATCATCGCTCTTTTCCCTCTTCTGTTACTTAAAAAATATATATATATTTTGATTCAGCCGTTTTTATTTTTTTTTCATTTTTCAGTGATTATCGAGCAGGTAGATAATTGTTTAGGTTGATCGTAGTTCTTTGAGATTTTCTGTCACTGTTTAATTGGTTGATAAAGTTTTTTCTTTAAACTATTATTCTAATTGAAAAACACAATGATCAACGTAAATTGATCATGATAAGTAGAGAATTTTTGTGGACTGTACGTACGTACTAATTTTACGTATTAATTTTGTGAAATGTGATGGTTTATGGCGTGCGTTTACCATTTTGATGGCTGATCGCTTATTTTTACTGTTTTGATTTTGTGATCAGTTTATCACCTTTTTAGTTTTATGATAAACAAATTGTGATGGCTGATTGCTTTTTTTACTGTTTGATACGATTTATTATTATCTCAATTGGCTTGAAGGCTGCTCTCAATTTTCCCTACCCCTTAGGCTTTCTGTATAATTTTAGCAATCGATTAGTGCGGTTGAAGGACATATGTCTCATGAATCTGTTATTTTGACGGCTTGATACATTGATTCTTTCTGTATTTCCCTTCTTTGGGAGATAATTTGCTCGAAAACAAAACATAGAATGGAGATGAATTTAATTGTTTCAGTACTTCCGATTCTCTGGGTATTGGTTAATCTTTTAACACACATTTTATTTAGTTCACTCCTTTTTTTAAGGGGAAATGCTTTTTCTGTTAATTATATTACTGCGAATATCAATGCCAACAATGTACAGTTTTTTTTTAATCATGTATTCTGTGCTGATGCTTTATGATGATTTTTACACATTTCATGTTAATAGACCTATATTATACGCCTTCTATCTGGTTTTTCACAGCTTCTAGGTGGTTGTTTGAGGGATCAAGCTTTCTGAACCTTAGTTTTTGTTTTAGGTTACCAGTTGCAGACATGAATATCATCTTCAATGCATTCTTGAATGGTAGGTATCTTTCTAACTTTTAAATTATACTAGTTGCTAGGAAACAGTGTTTTTGCATAAAAATGCAATAATATTACAGTTCTATGCTCTTTGATGCTGTCTGTTCCTAATTGAAGTTGTTTTTCCACTAGGTCACAGAGAAGCAAAGAGTGTCCAATATGTTGGCAGTCATTTGTCTTGAAAGACCCTGCCAGGTATATAACTTGTTAATTTCCCTCCTTCCTCTCTGACTCTGTGCATACATGCATTGTTTGCAATCTGATGCTGATAAGCAGAAACCAGCCAGCTAATCAGTGAGTTTGGTTATTTATGCATGGCTCTTTGCAGCCAAGAGCTTCTAGATGCTGTCAGAATTGAAAGGCGCTGCAGGTCAAGGAACACATCTTCTGTGCCTACAGATTTGCATCATTTCCATGACAATTTTGGTGTTGAGGAGGTGATTTATTTTGTTCCTGTTACAGTTACTTGTCTATATAATACTCTGCTCAATCAGCATCCTTTATTGATGATATGTACTTGTGGTCTCAGGATGCATTTCATTCAGATGACTCAGACTTTGATGAACGCATTTTGCAGCATCTAGCTGTCGCTGCGAGCAGAGCTCGATATGTGCGCAGAAGGGAAAGGCAAAGATCTTCTGGACTTGGCCCTTCTCGAGTTCTTGTTTCTACCTCTCCTGAAAACATGCCAGGCACACGGCACACATATCTAAATTCTCCAGATGAATGCCAAAACTTAAGTTATGGGTTACCTCAGTGTGATTCACTTGCTTCAGCCATTTCATCAGTTAATGTTAGCTCTTCATCTCCTCTGACCCCATGTGTTAACGTGGTCTCTAATACTGCTACCGGTGGAGATAAAGCTATTAAACTAAGGTTCTTATTTCCTACTATTGTTTTAGCTTGTTACCAACATGCTTTTTGCAGCCTGTCCTATTGGAAGATCATCCTCAAAATTTGCTTCCATCAAAGAATGCGTGAGGTGTATATTATGCATACACTAAAGATATTCTGGCATGGCTTTTAGTTGTTGTCTATAAAAATTTTATTACAACTATAATAGTAGTAGTATGTAATTTATCCATTTTTGCATCTATAAATGGTATTTCTCTGATGTATTCTACTTGTATTGATTACTCATTATTATTGTATTACTTTTTATATAACCTTTAACAGCTTGGATTGTTCTGATTTTCTTCAGTCAGCCACAACTGGATACACCACGTAGACTAAGCTCATCTGAAACAGTCTCTTTCTCAGATTCTATAAAATCTAAATGGTCCCTTGCTTCAGCCAGGTATTTTTGTTTCAATTCAGGTATGTTTTAGACTGATATCTACTTGTTGCTCAAGACTTGGATGTATTGCAACAGATATAAGGAATCAATTTCTAAAGGTACCAGAGGTCTGAAAGAGAAGTTTCTCGCTCGTAATAACTCTGTTAAGGAGCTCAGCAAGGGAGTGCAGCGGGAGATGAGTGTGGGGATTGCTGGTGTTGCAAAAATGATTGAGCGCCTAGATATTGCAACAAAAAGATCTGGAGCTTCTATACCTGCTTCTGGTGGTACAGGCAGCACCTCAGTCTTTTCATTTAAGGGAAAGGGTGTGCAAGAAAATGTTATTGCTCAGAGTCTTAATAATAACAGCGTAGAATTCGCACATGATTTAAAGTCAGAAGTACCATCTTATCCCTCTAGTACCATCCCAGGCAAACTAGAAGTTTCTAAAACACAGGTATCACAAACTTTTCGCTGAAGGTAAATTCTATCAACTTCTTGTTGCTAATTTAATCATTTGATCTACCATCCAGGAGCATAAGCTATCAATATTCTCTTAGAAACATGCCAGTCTTCTTTAACTTGTCAAGTGCCCATGTTTCAAAACAAAAGGATGGGGGATTAGACCTTTCAATTGATCAGGTCGGGCCAGGTTTGGGCTGAGCCTAGGTCCTTTATTAATGCACATTATGATTGCCTACATCCAGCCCTGCTCAAAATATGGGGAGAAAATTCTGCCCAAGCCTAAACCATTTTTAAACAAACCTCATTTATTGTTCTAGACCTCATTTTGAGCTCAATATTTCTGTCAAAGCCTTTCCAAATATTGGACAGGCCTTTGGGCTTAGATGGAGAGTCCAGCCCTTAGATATGTCTAGGGGGATGGGAGTTTATAAATTATAATACATATATTAAAAACACTAGTTTGCTATTGAAAACAGAACACTGAGCGGTTTATTTTTGTGATGCATCTGTTTGTTGTTTAATTTGTAGACAAGAGGAACATGATATCGAAATTTGGAGAAATATTTGAGATATGCGAATTATTCCATAGACACGGATTTTAGTTTATATGAAGTACTTATCATGATGATATAGTTGTCTTGTTTTCAGAGGGATGACTGATGCTTTTTGGCTTAGGCATTGGGTGATTGGTGGTGGCAGTAAACATTTTGTCATGGAAGAGGTTTTGTAAGAAGCAAGTGACGTACAGTGATGAAACCAATTTGCCGGTTGTTTTGCGTCCTGCATTGCCTGTTTATGCTTTTGGATGGATTGGATTGGATGGTATTATACCCTTTATTATTTCTTGACAACATTTCATCTTGTCATTGCCATTGATCCTATCTTCTCTCATATTTGGTAATAACATTTTGATTTTACGGAGAAGCTTCACATTCAGCTTCTTCTGTTCTCTAATTATTTTCGGCTATTTAAATGTCAAAAATGTTTTTCTTTTTTCCTTTTTGTTGTTGGAGGTAAGAAAATTAGGTAAATTGCATTCCTACCATTTTCTCTCTCTTCTTTTTTTTTTTAAAGGAAAAAAAAAATTCTTTCTTGGAGCAACCGTTCCTTAAAAAATAAGTGGAGCCGTCATTCATTGAAGTCAAATTATCCGTGGGTTTTAGTCTTTTCGTTTGCATGTTTAGAAAGCAAGGCTGGAGGTGGATAATCAAATGATATTACTGGGAAAAAGCATACAAAAAAAAAATTAAAATTAAAATTAACTAGTCCATTTTAGTGAGTCTACAGGTCCATTTTTAATTTGTTTTGTTGGTCAGAGTAGTGAGTAGATTCGGTAATTTTTATGTCATATTTCATGTTTTTTTATTAGTAATATAAATTTACAAAGAATATAAATTATTAAATTATCAAAATTTTAAATGCAAGTATGAAATGGATCTTAAATATGTCGTATTAATAGTGTTTAAACATATTATATCATACTTATTACATTAATTTTGTGTTTATTAAATATTATATTCGTGTTATATTTACATATTTGTCTAGTATCTTTACATTGTCCAAAAGCATGTGATTAATTGAGTGAACAAGTGAGATGATAGAAAAGGGTGGGTTAAAAACTGGAAAGAAAATAATTTTTATTAGTGTGGTAAAAAGCCAAGTGTGGAAAAAATGGATTTTTTTTATTCATAAAATTAAATCATTTCAATTGAAAAGATTAGTGAAAAATAAATAAAAATTGTGTAAGCCTACGTATTTATAACACAATCTTTTTTAAAATTTTAATTTGTTAGTTTAATTTACTACAATAGTGTAATTTTTTTTCATTTTTTAGTTTAGGGTTTTTTTTTCTTTTTTAGTTTAGATTAGTGAAAATGCGTTTTTTTTTTTAATTTTAATTTTTTTTTTTGTTTTCTACTTTTTATTTATATTTTGTTTGCTTTTCTTACTTTTCCATCTATTTATTTTTCTTTTCTCCAATCAAACAAAATCTAAATACGAGTTCGGTCCTCGTAGGGAGCTTCTAGGGTCATCAGGGCGTGGCTTAATGGCAAAAGGTTAACATGTACTTAGACCTCAAAAATGGTTAAACCGGTTTGGAAGGTCGCAGTTTGAAGTTGTTTTTTATTACAGTTATATAAGTTTGTTATCACTTATACAAATCTTGATAATTAATAAAAAATTAATATTAAAAATAATTGTTATAGTCAATAAAAGAAAGTATTACAATTTTTTATTATAATTACTATTATTTTATTTACAAATTATGTTTTACAACTTTAATTAGAAAGAAAAAGTACAAAGTTGATATTGCAATAAATTTATGTAATTAACTGTAAATTATAGTTTATGCAACTTTTTTACTTTTCTAAGATAATTACAATTTTAATTAACAAATTACTAAAATTCTTCCATTATTAGATAATAAATAAATGTAAGTTCAGTTACATATTTTATTATGATTATAATTATTTAACAGAAGCTACTGAACAAATTATGCCCTGACAAGGAGAAAGAAGAAAGAGGAAAGAGGAGAGAAATATAAAACTAATTAATAATAATAATAATAATAATAATAATAATAATGATAAACAAATTTAGAGAATAAAAAAATAATGATAAATAAATGGATATGGGCAAATTTTTTAAGAGCCAGAATATTCCCAGATCATCACTTGGCCTAAGAGTCCCCAAAGATTGGTTAAAATTCAAAACAAAATTTCTAGTGAAAATCGAATTCAACATCTAAACTTAAGAAACAATCAAATTGAAATCCTAGATAAAAATCGGTTGCCTACGGTCAGAATTTTCCAAAACGTATACCAGCCTTGTCATGGTCAATGCTACTATTACCCCATGACCTGATTATGTTATCGTCTTATTCTCCGTACATCAATTCCGTAGCTCCAAAAGACTGCCAACAGCTAATGACCAGCAACGACGGCTATGCGTTTACATTAGGATTGAAGTTTGAACACAAATACTGAAAACTTGATTCCCCTTTAAGCCCTAGTTTGATTCTCCCATTGTTCAAAGACTCTTTCAATCTCATTAGCGGGGACTTTTGGGGAGCGCTCCCCCTAAAAGGCCCTAAGCCGGTTATTTTTTTTTTATTTTTTAATTTATATATATTATTATATAATAATACATAAAATTATTATAATTACATAAATATATTATAAGTTACATAAATTATT
>JBBYHL010000022.1:15557322-15606961 GCA_038381835.1 Adansonia madagascariensis | reverse complement strand
GCCAAGCATGTTAACCTCAACCAATGAGGATTAGCATCGACTTAGCATTTTCCTTAAAGTTAGCAAAATATCTTGGGAAAAATTAAGTTTTTCAGATCTGGAATCTTGGTTAAACAAGCTCAAATCTTCTGATTTTGAAACGAAAACGGTCCTACAATTATTCCCTAAATGTTTGTGCCTTTTTTTATAAGTCAAAACCTTGAGTGGTATGATAACGGGCTGTTTCATTGCCCCAAACTACTCTGGGGCTGTGCAAATGAGCTTGAGTGGTATGATAACGGGCTGTTTCATTGCCCCAAACTACTCTGGGGCTGTGCAAATGAGCTTGTGATGCTCATGCCACTTTTTCCTTTCAATCGTAGACGTTCGAATGTCAATGACTCGAGTTTGGACCCGTAGGCATAAAAAAAAAGAGATATCCCCTGCTTTGCTTTCTCCCCTGCTGGTAGCACAACTGTTGCAAATTGAAAAATCACTATAAAATCATAAACGATTTTTCATGAATTTTCTGATATTTTTCTATCAAAGAATGTCGAATTATCTTTAAAACGATGTCTTATTCACCCTCGGATCATTCCGGATGAGAGAGTTATGATTTTTCAAGTTTAAACTATCTGGAACCTCTAGAATCTGAACATGTTTTGTTTGGGCCATTTAGGCCCACTAAATGATTTTTCCAAAATTTTCAAACATTTTTCCTAAAAGGTTCATAAAATTCCCTTTTCAGAAAGGTATTGTTTGCAATTTTTTGATACAAAATAAGTCTAGGGTGATTTTTCAAATTTTGACACACCTTGTCCCTCATATGCTCTTCTAGCAGTACTATCAACCTGAACTTGAAAATTTATTCCTTTAGAAAGTGACTTTTTGGGGTAGTGGGAATATTTTTAAGATGACCCTCATCGAGTTACCTTCCTAACGGTGTCTTGTCCACCTTCTAAATCCTTCAAATCAATTTAGAATAAATTCGGGAAGCAAGATAGTGCAATGTTGTCCCCTGTTTTTGGTTTTGGTCAAAATCGAGTTATTTTCCCAAATTTCATCTCGAGACATTCGAATGTCTCTATGTCAACCCGGTTAGACTTGAGAACATGCTTTGACCTCCCATTGGCTGATATCAAGGCACGAACACATTTTACATCTTTACCATCCTCATTCACAATAAATCATTTTGCCAAAAATCGTCGAACGCTCACCCATTTTCTAAATCATGAAATTTTGTCATCCATGGGGATACTCTGACCCTAACCTTCCGAGGGGATACTCCAACCCTGCTTTTCAAAATTGTCAAGATTAAAAGAAACCTCATTTCATCAAAATTATTTGTTAACTATGAAGATACTCCAACCCCACATTTTCGAAGGGATACTCTAACCCTATCTTTCAACTACAATCAAATTTTTCTCTCCTTCTCAGACTTCTATGAATGTATCAAACAAACCTTGTTTAATCAAGAAACCCAGATGCATCTTGAAAATTGTCGATTCAGTTATTCCTAGATAATCGATGCCAATAGCGAGATAAATTCCAATAGTCCACCCATTTTCTTTATCATCGCATTGAATGATCCATGTTATGTTATTTCGTTTATTGTCTTACTAACATGATTTCTTCGTGATGATTATTTGCATTCATGTTTTCAAAATGTTTCCAAAAAAAATTAAAGGTAATGTTCCACGTGGGTATCTCTCTAGTGCTCAAAGTGGAACATTCCATTTTCAAAGTAAAATCTAGAGGTCATTTTTATCAAAAATCTCTATATTTCCCATCACTCCGGGGCGTATATGAGATTAAATCTTTTTCAAAACCTGGATTATTTCTACAAGGTTCATGCATTAAAAGGGGTTATATCAAAATAATAACAAGTTAAGATTGAAAGAATCGAAACCGATTAAGACTTAGCTAGTAAGGTACTGAATTCGGGCATCGTGAAGAGGTTCGTACCTCATCACGTGTAACAAACTCTTAAACCCAAACGGTGAATCTTTGCATTACGTAGACCACATGATCGATGTTTTGAGTTTCGTAACTCAAAACATAAGTTTCAATAGGCATCCGATCTGTCCAGCCTGAAATGATTGATGGTGACTCCAAGCGTTGGCCATTTCATGATGGCCATACGAGACCAATAAGATGAGTGATTCGTTTTATGGTCCCCTCACTGTGTCGTAAGTTGAGAATCTGTACTTTCTCATTTTGATCACAACGCCAAAGAATAGTCTCCATTAAGAAGTCATTTCCAAGTTAAAAAAATATTTTGAGTCGTACACACCCATAGATCCGCAAGGATCCACGCCGGGGTACGTTGCGACATATGGAAATATGGGAATGAAACAAAAAGGTTTGATTGTTTCCCCAACACACACCGTGCACTTACATTTACACTAGATTCCCACCAAACACCCATGGTGCGGTTGGTATCCTAATTCTTAGGAGAAGTGAGTCATCCACTTTTGTGAGTAACCCTTCTCATAAGCATGGTAAAACATTTCAGGATGTAAACTACGTATGTCCCTTGTCAGTAATTTTTTGCATTTGCATAGGGAAATACATCCACTGAATCGAACCTGTTTCACTAAGCACATGATGGGCCTAGGATCGGGGTGCCTCAACTATTCTTACCGGATGGAGGAGCGATTCGAATATTGAAATAGGCATCCACTTAAACCATATGGTATGCCCTATGAGCCAAACCATGTCAAACCATACCGGATGTGGCTAGAATAACCTAAAGAGGAGGATCACTCAGGGAAACATTTCTTGCCTTTAGTCCTATATACCATAGTTATGCGGATGATGATGAGTTAATGTTGTCACCCGCGTTTGTCATTTTTATGATCATTCCTTCCAGATATGCTGTAAGTCCTCTTTATTAAGTGGGTAAAGACAAGTGAATTGCCATTACCTGCAATGCCATCTTAAAATAGTTATATCGGATAGAAATAGGCCATCATGCTGCCCGAACAATGGCTTAGCATGTACTTAACATAGATGGTGATGAACGAACGTCATTGTTTAAGCGGTCAGTCATAGTCCTCACAAGGAATCATGTTGCTTCGTGAAGAGGCAATTGTAATATGGACAAGCCGATATGCTACTCATTTAATGCCTCAACATTTATATTCATCATGTCTACCCTAGGCATCGTATCGCCTATTCTCAGGGCAAATTTTGTGATACACTTTTTCTATTATTTTTCATTTCTTTATCTTTTGCCTATTATTTCGTATTGGTTGCTAACTTGTTTCCCTTTTTGCATTCTTTTTTCACCATGCATCCTGTCGCAATGTGGCCCGGATACGAATCCTAACCAAGCCCGACTTAAATGGCCTTCACTCCTACATTTGTTAAATTTATGACTATTTTATATTCTCTTATTTCTATAGGCCATATCATTATCATCATTTTCTTATTTTAGGGACCGGGTGGTCGAGATGAATTGCTCACTTGACTTAACCTTAAATAGTCATTATGAAATGACTATTTATTTGGAGTCGCCACCAATCTATTTGGGCTAGTTGAGATTGGTCACCTACCAAAGTTTGTATTTTAAGGGTTACAAAACCCTAAAATACAAACTCCAAGGCCCGCGATCATACCAGAGATCATATAAAAAGGTCCGGGAGTCAGTTAAAATCACAAGTAAGGATCGATCTTCTCGTGATACTCGAAAATCGGTACCTTATTAATTACATGTAAACTTGAAACTTAATTTTTATTCGATTTCAACATATAGCTTTTAATTATAGATTCCCAAAATAATAATTTTTAAAACAAATTTATTATTTCATGCTAAGAAGATTGGGTTTTCAGAATTTTGGAAGTCAAAATATCTCACGTGCTTCATCGGAAAACTAGTGGAACACGAAAGCTTTTTATCATTCTCTTTTGTATCCAAACAAAAAATTAGAGGAACACAAAAGGTTTTAAAATTAAAATATCTTTTGCACCCTGGTGGAGGGCCAGAAGAATGTAAAAGGTTTTATTATTGTTCTTTCAAAATTTATAAAATCTTGATTTCCATTTTGAAATAGATATCTCGGTATTAAAATATTCTGTAGAACCTCTCTCATATTTTAGGAGAAATTCTATTATTATTTTAACTTGGAGACATTACCTTAATTTTCTAAGAAGAAAAGTTTATATTTTATTGAAAATATTTATAAAACTTCCTAAAACTCAATAACAATCTAAAATGACGAACCTATTCCTAATGTATTCCTTAGACACGAAAATATCCTTGTAATCACATAGGACTTGATTCTAGCAAAATTATCAAAATGCCCTTAGGGTACACCTTCGACGTGAAAGTATCCCGATACCTCTAATGGACAAAAAAATGACCTTAAAAGGCTAAATGAATCCTAAACATTCACCATTGGCATAAAAGCATCCCGATGGAGAAAATTACGAAAATACTTTTAGGTATACCTTCAACATGAAAGTATTCTAGTACCCCTAATGGACACTAGAATGACCTTAGAAGGCTAAATGACTACTAAACATTCACCTTTAGCATAAAAGAATCCCGATGAGAAAAATTAAGAAAATGCCCCTGGGTATACCTTCAACATGAAACTATCCTGGTACCCCTAATGGACACTAAAACGACCTTAGAAGGCTAAATGAATCCTAAACATTCACATTTGGCATAAAAGCATCTCGATGGGAAAAATTATGAAAATGCCTCTAGGGTATACCTTTACGTGAAAGTATCCCGGTAACCCTAATAGACCTTAAAATGACCTTAAATGATGAAAAGTAGATAAATTTAGTCTAAATGGAAAAGCTAAAATCTTAAGTTTGACTTAAAATGCAAAATTTGCAATCAAGCCCTTAAATTTTTAAAAATTACATTTCGTATCCTTCAAAAGATCGAACAAATACGAAAAGTTTTAAAATTTTCTATATCCCTACGGAAGGCCATAGAAATAATAGAAATCTCTAAAACTAGTAAAATATCCATTTTGCCCCTTGAATATGAAAATTTGCTATATTGTCCTTACATTTTTCTAAATTTTAATTTTAATCCTTATATGATAAAATAACCTAAAATCATAAAATCATATGAAATTATGTATAAAAATTACTGGAAACATACCAACAAGAATTTAGCCAAATACCTTGGCCTTAGAATAAAATTTTTCCATAATTTGCAAAAATAAACCCTAAACTTTACTAAATCGCATTTTGACCCCTCTATGATGAAATATCACAAAACACTACAAAAAATCATTAAATCAGCAAAACATTAACATAAAAGTCATAACAAGAATATGCATGAGGGTTCAGCCAAGTACTTTTAGCCATAAAGCCTAAAATTTTAATTTTTGCATTCTAGTCCTTTAACTTCCTAAAATTTCAAAATGGCCCCAAAGTGCTAAAAATGCCTAAATCATGTTTGCAAACACATAAATCAGATTTCTTAAGGTCCATAAGGCTCTTGGCCAAACCACAAATGGCTTAAAAAATTCTCATGAATTTTGCAATTTAGTCCCTAAGTTTACAAATATTACTAAATAATCACAAAATCATCATTATCAAAACCCTATTAAAACCAAACACATTCAGCCAAGATCAAAACCCTAAAATTAAAACCTAGAAACCCTAAAATTAAAAGAAAATAATCACAAAATTGCCATTATCAAAACCAAACACATTCAGCCAAGATGAAAAAGCATGGGATTTATGCATGATTTGATAAAAGAAATCATGAAAATAACATAAATAACCATTATTAAGCTTAAATAAACATAAATTATAAATTAAGTGCAAAACAAATCAATCAAAATACTAATTATCAAAATAACACTAAAGAAATAATTAAATTTTAAATATAATCACAGCAAAATCATATTTACAATAGTAAAATACCATTTCATAAAAAAAGTGCTGGAAAAATGAAATAAAATAACTAAAATCACCATGCTTTAGCCTTTCAACATGGATGGAAATCCATGAGCCTTAACATGGATTTAACTCATAAATAAGATGAAAAAAAGAATCAAATGAAGAAGAATGGTGTGTTTACCTTAGAAAAAACCAGAAAAACTTATATTTTTTGTTTTTCTTTTTTTTTTTTGTGTTTTCCTTTCAAAAAATCTAAAATCCCATCAAACACAAACCACTTCTATTTATAGAGGTGGAGGATCGGCCACATGGTTGGAAAAATACCATGGGCTGAAACCTCCCTAAAATTTTCTAGGAATTTTTTTAAATTTTTTTTTTTACTTTTTTTATTTTATTTTTTGATGGATTTGATTTAAATTAATTTTTTTTGTCTTTTTTTGGATGATTTCTTGCATGACATCATCAAAGTCTAGAAAATTTTGAAAGATATTTATATAATCTGTAAAATTATACGGTAAAAATTATTTAAAATAATTAAATTGTAAAAATTAAAAATTATGAATTTGAAACAACATTTCATATGATTAATTTAATTTAATCTAATAATAAAACAATTTTTTAATTTAAAAAAAATATTAAAAGTGACAAACTCGTAAAATTTTACGAGAAAAAAACCCTTGTTGGGAAAAATTATTTTATGTAAAAAAAATGTAAAACTCATAAATATCATTAATTTTTTTTAAAACTGATTTAATAGGATTTGAACAATAATATTTGAATAATTTTAAAAATTATAAACTCAAAAAAATCTTATCAAAAAAATTTACGAGTAGAAAACTTCGTGACTCGATAATAGAGAAAATTTTAAAACTTATAAAATAAATTAAATTTTTCAAAACTATTTTAATATGAATTAAATAATAATATTTAAAGAAATTTAAGAATTAGAAATTCAAAAAAAATCTCACCAAAAAAATTTACGAAGTACAAAATCCGTATCTCAGTAACAAAAAAAAGCAAAAAAGATTCTAAAACTCATAAAATAAATTGAATCTTTCAAAACTAATTTAATATGGATTGAATGATAATATTTAAAGAATTTCAAAAGTTATAAATAAAGAAAAAACTTCCTAAAAACTTACGAAGTAAAAAAACTTTGTATTTTGAAAACCGAGGAATTTCAAAAGAAAAATGCAAAACTGATAAAAATAAAAACAATTTTCCTAAACTGATTTAATATGAATTAAATAATAATTTTGAAGCATTTTTTAAAAAAATTATAAACGAAGAAAAATCTTCTCGAAAAAATTTGGGAGTAGAAAACTTCGTATTTGGGAAACAAAAAAAACGTAAAACTTATAAAACAAAATGAATTTAATAAATGATTTAATGGTAATTAAATGAAAAATTTTAAAGAATTTTGAAGTTGAATCGAAAATTTCACCATAATATTTTACAGATAAAGGAAAGCTCATATTTTAGAACTGAGAAAATTTTAAAGAATACATTAAAACTTATATAAAATGAATTGAATAAGATATATTACTCAAAATATTAATTTACAAAATGGTAAAGATGGAAATCCGAGATCCAAAATAATTTCATCGGGAAAAATTTCACGAGCATGATACTCATGGTGCTATGAAAATTCAAAATAAATTACTAAAATGAATAACCTGACACCTTATGGTGTAAAATGCTAATAGGATTTTTTTTCTTGATTATTTTTATTTTTTGGAATGCATATTGACGTAAATACCACATAGGTATTGGTATAATTATACGACGGTCAGCTTCCAAATTTAATGATAAATTCTTTAAAAATTCCTAAAAATGAAAATTTTGATCGCGATATCGTTCGCAAAAATAAATTCTCAAAATTTTGATAAGAAAAGATAAAAAATGATTTTTTTTAAATATTCATCCTATATATCCGAAATTAGAGGTTAAAATATGGTTCTTTTTTATCATGTGAACTTACGACCATTTAACTATGAATAAAAAGATTTTGAGAATATCTGATTCATGTGAAAAAGATCATTCCTATTGAAGGTTGTCGTTTAGTCCTCAATCTTGGATATTGAGGATTATTAGAAAAGAAAAAGGGACCCAGATGAAATTAGGTGTGTACACATCCTTTAATTATAATTACCATCACCATGGGATAATTGGTCAATGGTTCGGTGTCCATCAAGGGGTGTCTGTCATGGAACAACAGTTCACTTTGAAGCTAAAGCCCTTTGAGGAAGTCTAAGCATGGTCAGAATGCCAATAGCATGAAAATGGAGACATCTTTAAACCAGGGCATGTCTTAATAGTGCATGAAAGGATCAAGATAGTGTATCGTCAAAATGATAGGCAAGATCTAACGATTGCATAGACCAATTAGGATAGTACTGAAAGGGAATCATTCACTAAGGAATACAAAGATATTGTTCTTCTGCTTCAAGTTCGTTTGGATGTCAATTAGTTGCAAGCAGTCTCTTAGTTTTGGATCCAGTATACCGGTGTTTCACTTTCAACCATAAAGACTTGGTCCGTACGATTGATTAATACACTATGCTACTCAACACTAAAAGGGCAAAAGTCGACAGGATATACTGTAAAGCATTGAATCCTCCAACCTTCAAGAAAAGACTAGCTTAAATCCTTGGGGCAATTTAGTTTTGGATTAAAAGTCATATCAAAACAAAGGGGACCAGTGAATGCATCTCGTGGGCTAGTTTGAAAGAAGCGATGGCAAGTATCGTTGACATCCAAAAAATCTAAGATATCTACACTTTGGCGATATATGGTCTAGTTATATTCCCCAAGATATTAGGCTATGTTGAAGCTACAGTAGCAGATATCTTTTTTCCTTCATGTTAGTGGCATGATTAACAATCATGCTAACACTAATTGAATGAAGCTTATGAAACACAATGGCCTTGCAAAGTTAGTAATGAGTTATGATGATGAGATCTTTATACATCAAAGCTATGTTTCTAAAAATGTTCTTAGTCATCATATTGTTAAGATAGGGCCTTGACAATGCAGAAAGACTAGCAAATGCTAAGCCTCTATGCATTTGATGCATACAATGCTTTAATCTTGTAAAAGTTAAAGTATAGAGATACTTGAGGATAGCATATAGGTGTTTGTTTTATGGAAATAAGTTCACTGAACATGGCCCGTATGAGAACTCCATTGGGTATAAGTCACTCAAGTGTCTATGGAATATGTTCTCTTGTGCCAGTCGTGTATATTAATCCTCAAATTTTTGATACCAAGTCATCTCATATGAGGAGTATCATATTTAATTTTATCTGAAATGAGTCCACATGGATGGATACTTAAAGTAGGGTACATTGGGTATGACATGAATCATATGATGGATGAATAAATGATCCAAAGAGGATTCACTACTCTAAGTGGCATTACAGACATATCTCATATGTTCTTGGCTTTGGTTAACTTGATAAAATCTTTGGCCAACACCTGATGAATTTAGTAGAAATTGTCTCTCTTAGTTCATGATGTTGACTAAAAACTGCAAAAACTAATATGGATTGATACATGAGTAGACATTACACCACGCTCATGTTTTTTTTGAGATATTTGGTGAAACTGAAGTACAATTGAATGCTAGTTATTGAATGGTTTTTAAGAGGTCATATTGACTCTCCTTGCATATTGGGTGTTCATAATGCCTTGCTAAAGGCCAGTCTTGGTCTATAAATATAAATACATTTAATTGGGTAATTATATTTGTTGTTACTATGATAGGAGCCTAATAGGTCACACATAATAAGATGATCTATTGGATTAAAATATGGATTTAATTAAGTATGATTTAATTAAAATAAAAGTATAATGGAAAAGAGTTAATTAAATAAGTTTAATTAAGAATAATTTAAAATATAAATTAGACTTATGAAATCTAATTAGAGCTGTCTTAATATGGCAATAAAGATAAGAATGTCTTATCAAGATAGGTCTATTGCAAACATGTTTTAGGGATTTTATTAACTAAAGCCAAATAATTGTATTTGAAAAAATAAATGATTATTTGTAATTATTTAATTAATTATTTAATATTATTTACATGAAGTAAAATTGTTTTACCTGAGTTAGAAGAATTAATTATGAATTAAATTATCTAACAAGTAAATTTGAGGGTTAGGCCAGAAGCCTTAATTATCAAGTCAAGAGAATTTAGTTGTGACTATTCCAAGTTAGGTTTGCCAATGGGCAGGTGCATGGAATAGATGCGATATTAGGCTAAATATTAATAAGTTAATATTAAGGTCGAATCTTGGACAAGCTAATTAAAATGGTTTTAATTGGGCTCCAAGAAACACTCCAAAGTAGGGCCACCTTATAGGTATGTTAGTATTGGTCTCAATTGACCCAATAGTCATGCCTAACCTAGTCCAGAGCTTATTTAAATAGATCATTAAGGCTTTTCAGCTAATTACAAGCATTAGAAAAAACCTTAGGCATCAACTTTAGATTTCTTTAAGGGGTTTGGCGCAACATTTATGCTTCCCTATGCTTTCTTTGTATTTCCATGGATTTTCTAAGTATTCTTGAATTGTTCTTAGCACAACGAAATCAGAAAAATAATTTTGTTGCATTTAGAGATTAATTTTTCATGAAAGTTATGAAATTAGCCAAATCTTAAATCCATGTTTCTCTAAGCCTGATTGTGCAGATTTGCATACTAGGTGATTAGAAAGTGTTTTTGATCACAATGAAAGATGGAAAGTTAGTTTTCTATCCCAAAAGAAAAAACTGGAATTAAAAATTAGGATTTTTGAATTCGTTTGCCTGCATCTAAAAACAAACAACTACTTCTTTATAGTGTTGTTTTTCTCTTCTTTAGTGCAAAAAGCATGGGAATTATCCTCGGATCATTGTAGATGTAAATCTATTGGCCATGTAGGGCTTAATACCTTTTAGCCAGCATCGAAAAGCCATCGGACCTCATAAAGGTTCTAATAGGCATCTGTATAGATTAATGTTAGAGGAAGGATAATTGTGTTGCTTGTGGCCTTAAAAAAAGATAATTGCAATCAATCCATGGTACATTCATGGAAGGATAGACACCCTTAGAATTACAAGTCTATAGGAAGTATGGTCTCTATCAGATCTGTGTTATAAAATTACTATCCGGTCACATGTCCATTTGTTCCTTAGATCCAAAGAAATTTGAATGTTTCATTGTTTAATTCCACTGCTTAAGTTTAATTCTGATTAAATTTTTATGCTTATATCATTATACATGAAATTAGATTTTCCCTTTCAATACCATAGAGATAGCTTTAGGTACTATGCCCATTTGGCTGGATTTCTATTGGTTCTGGTAGCTAAAGTAGTGGAGTACATTGCTACATACAACCTGTAAATAGGAAAAGTCTAACCTCTAAACAATCTATGTATATCATGCAAATGTCCTAGTTTTAAGTTAATTTGGGCATAAAAAATTTGTTAAAACCCAATCAGAAGCCCAATGCTAAAGCCCAATATAAATTTTGATGATTTTTTGTGCCAAAAACAAGTTCGAATCAAGTTTTTTGATCAATAGTATAAGGGCTAAAAAAAGGCATGAATTGGACAAAAATGCCTTGATGTATCGATACAAAGAACTATGTATCAATGCATAAGGCAAATTTTGCCTTATAGTATTAATACAGCATGGCCTATATTGATACAAAGAACAAAAATTCTTTCTAATCTCAAGATTGGAAGTGTCTGTATCAAAACTACATGAATTGTATCAATACATTTTGCTGAAAATCATGATTTTAGTTACTGCCAAGCCTGGTATTGATACAATGACCCTAGGTATCGATGTTCTACCTTGAATGTCTTTAGATAACCTTCTTGTATCAATGCAACATGTGCAAATTTTAATTTTTAGTGACATCGAAGTCTCGTATTGATACCTTTATGCATAAATATGAGTTTCATGTACCTTTGGTTGTTTAAACCTCTTACCATGGCTAGGAATGATGGGGAGTTGATTCATGATTACTCACAAGACCTCGATGGCACCTTGAATAATGACCTTTAATGCCTTAGGAATTGACCCAGATAAAATAAGGTGTCTATAACGAGCGGTTATTTCGAGTCATGGCTTAGCTTTAGAATTCAAGATATCTATGCTTCACTTTCAATAAGAAGGATATGGTGCCAACAACTAAAGAGCATGCCACTTTACTGCATATTAAATGTACCACTATCAATCGGGTGTACATCAAAGAGTTTAGTCTATCAACACTAAAATGACGAATAGCTAGTAGTTCGAATTCCCTAAGGCTCAAATTAGGGCATACGTGATCCGTAAAAGGTCAAAGTGACTACATACTGTGGTATAAGGTATGAGATTTGATGGATGATTACTCAGATCAAGAAGAGAAAAGGGATATCTTTGTATTAGCCATCTATAAATTAGTGGTGTTTCCCTTAACTCTAAAGCATATCAATGTAGCAATGGTTGATTCCTTTAATCGATTAAAGTACAATATAACATCATGGTAATTCTAGCTAAGATGATATAGTCCCTAAACTTTTATAGAAGAAAGGACAAAAGTAAATTTCTTAGATGCACTGGTGTTACAGATAAAGATTTATAATCATTTCTTAAAAGATGCAAAAGTTGATATTTGGATGTGTATCAGGTTGTTCTCACCTATTATCGAGTTTTTTGGGAAAGATTTACCAGTAGGCTATCTAGAGAATCAATGGTTAACTCAAACTTTGATGGCAACTTTTTATTAGAGCTATTGCCTTAGCTAATTCCTTTAACATGTTTGCATAATATTCATGCCATTGCATTCATACTAACTCATTCTTTTTGTATATATGTGTGCATTTGCATTTATGTCATAACATGTATCATGATCATAATATAGGATTTAAAATCTGGTGTCATTCTTTAAGGAAAAAATTATGAACACGAGAAAAGTTTAGGGATACCAATTAAGAAGAAATATAACGTTTGATCCTTACTTAGAAATACAGAGAATGATTCAGTAACTAGGATAGAGAAGAAGGAAGAAGCATAGGAAATGATGATAAAGGTTCAAGAGGAACTCAGGTTACAGTTGGACAAGATTATAGAGTTGATGACATTAGCTACTAAAGGGAAGTAGCAAATTAAAGGCTCGGGTTTTCAAGCTAAAGATACTAATCTAAAAGGGAAATTTGCTGAGCTTATAAATGGTACATGATAATAGATAATATGGCACCTCAAAGTGAAATGTTTTAGGCCTTACCTTTTGTCAGATTCACTTCTTTGGTGTATATACATCCCAAAGCTACAGTGCCATAGGTGGTTGTGGATAAAGGGCTAGATTTATGATTCATTATGGAAAAGGATGCTTAAAAAGGTTATAAGTAGTTACCTGTGCATTGAGGGAAAGCACAAAAAATTTAACAAATGAAATATTTTGTTATGAATGCCTTTGTCTCCAGATTGGCATTTTTTCTTTAAAGCATGCATTACTTGAAATGTCTAATAGAATAAATTTAGAATTGGTACAATTCAAAGGTTTTAGTGTGAAAATGATAAATGTTTTCTAAAAAGAAAATTTTTAACAAAGCATAAAAGTCTCGAGAATATAGATGTTTACTGTTAGGAATGAACCTATACCCTAATGTTGATTTTCTAGACTTTTCCATAAACATTATGATTGCCTGATTGCCTAAAGACCCATAACTTCAGGGAATTGATTTTTAATTTCACTAGATATGATTTCTCTGAAACAACAAATAAGATGAATGCCTTAACCTAAGGTTAGAAATGATAGAACAGATTTTACAATTCATGGATTCCTTTGGAAATCAAGTGGATCAGATATTTTGTCAAAGGTCCTAAAACTATAGTAACTTGGAATAAGATTGTGCTAAAATTTACCTTTCTTTATAGCCTTTGAAATGTGAACTATTGGTCATTATTTTTGAAAATCGATTGGCATCTGGAGGTATAATGGGTCAATAGCATAGTTTTTTCTTGTTGGGAAACCTTTTAAGCCTATTTCTTTCATACCATTTTGAAAAACCTAACATTACGATTTCACCCTTTTAAGCTATATTCTTTTTGAATTACTCGAAGTTAGAAATTTTCTATCAATTAAAGATAGGATGCCTTGGATAGACTTTTATCATGGTAACCTATGATTTCTCATTAGTGATGAACCGAAAGATGACATGCCCATCAATGTGGGGAAAAAAAAGTAGCATTAAGGCATGAATTTTGAGACATGAAAAAATTAAAAAATTAAAAAATGAAAAAGAAAAATGAAAAAAAATAAAACTAAATGCAACATCATGTGATTAGGATGCTTAGAATTGTCTAAAAATTGTTGGTCAAAGAATCAATTTTCAGCTCATGCAGTTATGCTTAAGATGACAAATGGCCTTCTTTCACTATCCGTTGTCAAGTATAAAAATTATTTCCCTTGCTTACCCCATTTGAGCTTAATGAATCTTTATTTCTATAAACCCTAATCAAGGATCACCTTTCACACTCAAGGGCATGGAAAGAGAAAATCTCCATGAAAAATGTAACGGTGGACATCCATTCCATAATTCTAAAAAATGCTCAATAAAGCTGGGGCAAAGTTAAAGTTTTCAAAATCTAGGATTCCCTATATAACATAAAAAAATTAAAAAAAGTTAAAAATTAGAAAAATGGAAGAAGCGAAAGCAAAAAAGCTCAAAAGGAGCAAAAAATGAAAAAGGAAATAGATAAGGAAACAAAAAAAATGGTCCGAAAAGGGTAGAAGGAGTGAAGCCCCTCATAAAAAGAAATGATCCTTGATCTTTTCACCTTTAAACACTTGATTTGGGCTTATATATTTCTTTCTTTCTAAAACCCCGAACCCTAGCCTACATTATATGTCTAAAAAAGTCCATTTCAATCAGGTATGGCTATTAAGCTGATGAGCCTATTCTTTGGGAAATTATCTTTATGATACATTTTGAATATTCTTAAGAACGTGATGAAGCAAATAAAGAAAATGAACAAAGAGATGAAATGTAAAAAGAAAAGAATTAAGCTCTAGAGTAAAAACCCAAAAGCTAGCAGTCTAGAGCAAAATAGAAGAATTTTTTATGTCACTCATGGGATTTTTTGTTGTCAAGAAGAAAGAAATCTAGGGACACTTAAAAATCCCTAAATATCCCAAGGTTTTGACTTTCGTTTAGAAGGACTAACTTGAAAAGTTAGATCTTTTCACCTTTTTTAAATGAATCCCTTAACCCTAAACTTGTCATAGCCAATCTTAATGCCAATTAGGTTATTAATGGAGGGAAACTTAGAATATTGATATTGCTTGATTCTTGAGGGATCCATATTTTGTAAAGGCTGATCCATTTAGGAGCCTAAGATATTAAGGCACATATTTCATTTTTATGAAACCCTTTAGGACCAATCAAAGTTTTCTCATGCAAAACCCTTTAATAAAATTCACATAAGATAAAATTACCATTCAAGGAATTTTCTAACAGTGAAGTATCAGTCTTTTAGAGACTTGAATATTATGTGCTTTGGAGGCAATGTTTTTCAAACTCAGTTTTCTTTGAACGAGCGTTCTAAACAAATGCATTTTTTAAAGAAGTGTGTGCTTTGAGAAAAGGATGTCATGAATAAAGGTAAATGTTTTCCTGAATAAAGGGCAAAAGACGATGAGGAATCATGTTTCCTAAAAAAAATATAAAAAAAAGATAGGGCATAGATTTTTTATAAATGTGTGGAAACCATCATAGAACTGGTACATGATTGCAAAAAGAATGATCTCTTTTGAAGCATAAGAGCTCAAGATGCATTTTTAGAAAGGGACTTGTTAAGAAAAATTAAACTAAACTCGGTTACTCCTAAAACTATTGATATTCTAGGGCAGAAAATGAGTTATGAATATCGATGGTTTAGATTAGGAAACTATGAGGGAAAATTCTTGAGAAATATTAATACGATGGAATTGATAAAAGCTCTCACTTGTTTTGAAACCATAAATGGAAAGTGGCTAGAAAAGATGAAATAACGAGCTTGATTGGAGAAGTATTTGCTAGAGATGTTGGCATTGCATGACATTCATTGCATACTATGCACAACATCACATGACAAAATTTGTGGCATTACATAATAGTCGTAATGTGCTTTACTTTAGATGTTTAAGGAAGATTTTAAATTATGATAATGATTTCTCTTAAGATAATCTTTAAGCCTCCTTTAAGGATGTTTTTAGAGATTTTCACAAGCGTTTTGTTAATAATGTGTTTAGAGATTTTATAAGCCTCTTTTTGATGCCATTTTTCAGAGAGATTTTAAAAGCCTCTTCTTGATGATGTTTTTAAAAAATTTTACAAGCTATTCTTAGGATGCTTTTAAAGATTTCATAAGCCTCTTCTTGAGGATATATTCAGAAATTTTATAGGCCTCTTCTTGAGGATGTTTTTAAAGATTCTACTAACCTCTTTTTGAATATTTTTAAGCATTTTATAAGCCTTTTCTCGAAGATATTTTTCAGAGTGATTTCCAAAGCTTCTTTCTAAGGATGTTTTCAATGATTTTCACAAGCTTTTCTTGAGGATGTATTTAGAGATTTTTGCCTCTTATTAAGGATTTATTTAGAGATTTTATAAGCCTCTCTTTGAGGATGTTTTTAGAGAATTCAAAACCCTTTTCTTAAAGATGTTTTTAAAGTCTTTAAAAGCCTCTTTTGAGGATAGTTTTGAAAATTTTTCAAAGCCTCTTCTTGAAGATGTGTTCAAAGATTTTATAAGCCTTCACTCAAAGATATTTTTAGAGATCTCACAGCCCTCTTCTTGAAGATGTTTTTAGGGATTTTATAAGCCTTTTCTTGAAAATGTTTTAGAAGATTTCAAAAGCCTCTACTCGAGGATGTTTCAAGAGATTTTAAAAGCTTCTTCTTGAGAATATTTTTTAGAGTCTTCAAAAACCTCTTCTTGAAGATGTGTTTAGGAATCATACATATGCATTCATATTTCATTATAGGAAATTATTCAAAGGAAAGATATCCCCAATGGTGTCAGTAGAAACAAAAATCGTTCCCCAGTGGATGATAACACAGGTACTATCATTTCTTCCCTTGTAAGTTAAAACCAATATAGTTGGCACATAGAAAAAAAAGAAAAAAAAAGCCTAATATAGTTGTTGAGGTAGAAAACCAATGAAATTGGCTCATAAAGAAAAAAAAGCCTAATGTAGCTAGCGATGTGTAAGCCCAATGAAGTTGGCCCATAAAAAAAGCTTAGCCCAATGTAGCTAGCCATGTATAAGCCTAGTGAAGTTGGCCCATAAAGAGAAAAAAGCCCAATGTAGTTTGCCATGTGTAAGCCTACAAAGTTGTGCCACACAAAGAGAAAAGCCCAATTTAATTGGATAAGAGGAAAACCAATAAGGTTGGCACCTTGTAAGAAGGATATGCACTATAGATAGAAAAAGTCAAGCCTAGTTTAGTTGGTTAAGTGGAAAACCAATAAAGTTGGCACCTAATAGGAAGGTTACGCCCTATAAAAAGAGTTAAGCCCAATTTAGTTGGTTAATTAGAAAACCAGCAAGGTTAGCATTGTCCAAAACCAATTTCATTGGTTAAGTAGAAAACTAGTGGGGTTGGTACCCTTACATTTGGTTTTAGTTAGTTAATTAGTTAAGGTATTGCACGCATAAAAAAAAGAGAGAGAGAAATCTTCTTGTAGAGAAGCTTATCAAGTCCTAGACATAATAATATTTATTTAGTCTTTGCCTTGATCTTAAGTTCTTAGCAACAGCCAAAGAGGGGTAGCTATAGACACCTTATTTTGTTCAGGCCCTTAATTAGCTTTTTCTTGATTTTAAAGTTTAAAAAGAAATTTTTTGGTCTAGATCTTCTCGGATGAGTTATAGATGGTAGAAAAGTCCAACTAAGGTTTTAGTTTGTTTCATAGGCATAATTTAATGTAATAAGGTATCTAAGCTTAATTATCTAATTTAAGAGGTAGGTGTTGGATCTGGAAAACCAGGACATGAGTCCCAAAAATTTAAAAATGTCAAAAGTTGATTGTACATATATCTCTTGTGCAAATTATAGTGCTTATTAAGGTTATTTGAGTGAAAAAAGATACTCATTTTTTAAGTTGAAATCAAAGTCCATAAAGTGACAAAAGTCAACTATAAGCAAAGTCAATTGTAAAAAATCAACTATTAGACTGAGTTAGATTTTGAAATTAGAAGAGTTCTATAACTCGGATTTTAAAATCGATTACATCGAAGTGAAATTAAACATGGACTTTAGGTTAAGAAGGAGTGATTGGAACTAGGTCATGAAAGGACCTTAGCAATTTAAAATGCTAGGAATTCCCAAAAGCTTAATATGAAAGGTTTGGAATAGAAAATTTTAGATTTTTCAGAGGAGGTCATTAGGACACATTTTTACTATAGAATGGAACATTCAATTGCATTTTAAGATATACACATTACAAAAAGTCATACACAGATTAGTATAATAACATGCCTTGGTCGAATTTCAACATATGCTAAATATGGGATTTGTTCATCCATTCATTAAGGGTTTAGTCATTTCCCATGTAGGTTAGTTAGTGGAAGTTATGAGGTAAGTGATTAATCCTAAGGCTACATATAGGTGACGTAGAGTTAGTTCACCCCCTATAGTCTATAAATAAATAGTGGTGGCTATCATTAAGGGGGACTTTCACTTAGATTTTTTGGAGATATTTTTTAAATTTCTCATTCTCTTAAAAGGGATTCAAAGGAACAAAACTTGAAAGGTAAATCTTTCTCCTTTATCTCCTAAATTCTTGCTTAATCATCATGATTTTTAGCATGAACTTCATGATCTATGTTGCTTGATATTTGCCCATTATGATTTCATGATCTTCTAACTTGGCTTTGACATTTGAATTTGGCCAAACCTTTAAAGGCCACATGTTTCTTGAGTTTAGTTGACTTTTGAATTTGATTTTGTGATTTTATGCATCAATTGATATTAATATTTCTTGAGCTTTAATTTTATTCTAATGAAGAAATTGATTCGATCTTGACAAATGTTGTTGTGAGTGGAAAGAATTTGTTGAATATGATTTGTAATGATTTGTTAAGTGAGATATATTAAGGATTAACAATGAGATTTAGACATTAAAGCATCTTAGGATTGATGATGATTACTGATTGGTATTAAGGAGGTTCGACTATAACCATATTCATTGATAAAACTAGTATTCCATGTGCTCATGATGTTCTTTGATTAAACATGAATGAATTAGGATGAATAATAAACCTTGATCTTCATGAAAAGCATTCGGGTGTACACTTGATCATTTAATATGCTTTCTTTCATGAGTTTTCTATTTAGTTTCAACAAACATTTATTTTGTTTGGTTCATGATGTGAGTGAGCATTAAATTACTTCAAGATTAATTTTGACACATGTGGGTTATAATTCATGCAATGGTTACATGTCTTGATAAGGTTGAATCATGGAAAGCTTGAGCTTTAGTTGCAACACGTCATATTCTACCATAATATTAAAATTGGATTTTGTGTGTTTAAGAGAATAGATTAAAAAGGGTAAAAGGTGGGCTAGAATTTTCATTATAAACCATTCGGCCAAGATAAATTAATGCATCATTTTATATTTTTTTCTCATGATATTGCAGTTAGTTTAGCATGTGTTCGAAAAATGTTTGTGTCATGTGCTAAAAATTTTTGTTTTTTAAAAAATCCCCTAATGGCAAAGTTTGTTCACTTAATCAATAAGTGAGTCAAGGTTTGATTGTGTTTAATAAGCTCTATAATGAGCAACCTAGGGATATTAAATGAAATAGCTTAGGTTAGAGCTGATTTGGGAGCAAATAAAAATGTTTTTCTTAAAGTGTAAAAACATGTTTGTTAAGTCTAAACTTGGTAAGCCTTAATGTGAGTCATGAAGCGATGTTTAGGTAAGTTAAAATTTTGTTGTTGAAAGTCATTTTAATTGCTGGTTAAAGCACACAATTGAGTGGCATTGGTTTGCCTCTCACTTGTTAAGAATAAATAATAATGAATAAAAGTGATAAAAGTGGAGATATTCGTATGACTCTAAAGCATATCGTCAATGTTAGAAAACATAGTTCTAGGCCTTGGCACCTAGAAATCTTGGTTGTTTAATCATATAGGACATTCATGAAATCTATTTGCTCTCATTACTAGATGTTTGAATGTCCAAAAATGTGCTATAAAAATTTGACAATACGCTTCGTGATAATAAATTGTGTTAGAGTTACTGTTGCATTCCAGCACAGTAGTCTTATAGGGAAGAAATATTTTGGTTAAGTCATAAACCTTAAGAATTTTTCTTTGTATTTTTTTGTAATCCTTATTGATTGGGCCTCATAATAAGCTATTGAAATGTTCAATTTCGTGATCGGACAAATATGGAAAAATCTCACAACATTAGCTATTCACATGGCTCTATTTTGATGCTTGATTAGTAATACAAACTATTTTTTATGAGGATAGTCATTACTTTTGTATTTTCTCATATTTTTAGATAAAAATAGAGTAAATAAGCTTTCCATGCATGTATGGTTCATTTAGTGGGTATTTTGAACGAGTCAAAAGAAAATCTAGAAAAAATGTTGGTCAGATGTGCTATGCTATGTAGTAGCGTCCAATTAAAAAATATCTAGGTGATAGCCAAAATGATTTCCTGTCATTTTTTGAGTATTTTTAGGTTAAAGGATAATGTGTCAGCACTCAAAGAATTTGATTTAATGATTTTATGTGATAGGAATAATTCAAAATAAATTCAAAAAGCTAGAAAGGTCAAATTTATCACTATTTAAGAGAATTCTATAGAAGGTCCCTAGTGGCTCACATTAAAGCTTTCAAGTTCAATTAAATGAAAGTGATTTTTAATAGTGTTTCTAAAGTTGTAATTACTTCAATTTAGTCTAAATGTACTATTTTTATGATTTTTTAAATGGAGCCAAATTTAATAAAAAATATTGAAAATGGAATCAATTAGTGAGTATTTTTTTAGTCAAATGGTATTATAGAATTTTTCTTTTATAAATGATTTTCAATCTGAATCAGTTATAAATTCGAGCTAGTCCCGATAAGAGTTTTGAGATACATTTTTTTAATGGTATTTGTTTGATTTTGAAGAATAAAAGGGGGATTATGATTGAATACATGTGATTGAAATCAGGAAAAGCAACTTCAAATACGTGTCATTAGTTGGTACTAGTTATTGGGCATCAAAAAAGGGATCGAGTCTTTACTTGTGGTGTAACCGACTCTCGAGTCCAATTTTATAGATCTTTGGTATATGCAAATCGTAAAAGAATTCCTTTAGAGTTTTGTAACTCTTTAGTGAATGGTTTTAATAGGTGACCAATCACACCTAGCCAAAAAAGATTGGTGGCGACTATTTAACCCAATCACTCTTGTATTTTGCTATAAGAGGTTCAGACGAACGATTTGTCTGACCAGTTGGGGCCCCATTATGATTCGAAGTGTTGTCTGCTATGATATATTGACATTTATATCTCGATGTATTATGACAAACCTATTTGAGATTCCACATGTAAAAATAATTTAAGAACATACCTTTAGCCACTGTTAGTCAAGAATTACAACCTTACTCTAAATACATGAACATACATATTCTGTGTAAACTTTCTAGTCTATTTCTTTATTTTCTGATAATTACCTTATGAAGGTGCACAAGAATTTGTATAGACTAGACTAGGGATCTATATTAAATGACTAATTAGAATTGCATCTTACCATCAAAGAGTCAATTTTTAAGTAGCAACTGAAGTGGACTTTAATTACCTTTAAACTCTTATCATTGGAGTTTTATCTAGAATAGGATTTTTCTAAATCACTCCAATTATAATTAAATAATTATCTTGTTCCACTTAATTATTATGTGGGCAATATAAAGTCCAACAATGTCAACATGGACCTTGTAATTAAAAACTGATTTCAAAACCATGCCACTAGTTCAGAATAGTGATTTTTGTTTTCAACCATGCCACTGGTTTAAAAATAGTGGTGTTTCAAACTATTCCACCGATTTAGAATAGTGGTTTTTGTGATATCATATTTGCACAGCAATTGGTTGTTTCCAATATAATCTAACCTATGCCATTAAGGTTAATTATGGTTTTCATTGACTTCTGACCTTTGTTACTAGGGTTAAGGGTGGCCATATCTTGTAATGGGAGATTTATTTCTACAACTAAATAGCAAAGTCTTTATTTAAATATATTATGATATATCACTTTTGAAATAAGTTATTTACAAATATATGATTACCTAGAATTTTGTATTACATAATTCAATTTGTTATTTTGACCTAACGATTTCTTAACTTGATTAACCCAACTAAAAAGACATTACTTGCTTGTTGAGTAGTTATATTCATTATGTTCTTTAACATTTAATAGGTTATGAATGTGGTCAGACACGCCGAAATATCGAGGAGTAATATTTTAGACTTTACTACATGTTTTCTAAAACTTAAGTGTGTTTCAAAAACTTATACTTTTTAATAGTATTATTTGATAACTGTTTGAAGGTTTGAAATGTTTAGTTTTTTTGAACCTTATGAAGTTCTTTTAAATACATTTATGAACTTAATTTCAAAAACTCAATTTATAATATTTAATAACATAGATTTCTTCAAATTTCAACAATTAGTTTGTTGCCTTGTATAGTTGCTCGTTGATATGCGGTATCTATTATGCCTTGAACTTAGGTGTGACATGTAATGTGTAAGTAATCAGATTAAAAGGGAATCTTGTTACAAGGTAGTCGAACATTATCTAAACCAATCTCCCTTAGCAATACCTTTTTTTTTTTTTGTAGTGTTTTATTAGCTCTTAAATTTTAATCTATTTCTTCTTTAATATAATTATTTTCCCATTTTGATTTATTTATTAGAGTGCATAGTTATATTTAAATGCATGCATGATATAAATCATAATATAAGTTCAACAATTTAGCTCATCAAATCAAATATTTAAATATCAATATGATAATATATATCATATTTTCTATAATAAATTACATATCAAATCAATTTTACATTCTTTTGGCTTAAACAATTATTGATATTAATCTATACTAGATTATGACATAGACTCTGTGGATCTCTAAGGAAAAAAGGGTAAAAAAATTAAGTTTAAAAAAATTTGATTTATGGCTAGTTTTTTTTTTTGATAAAAATGTAATAATTTTTAAAATTTTATTATTGTTAATATATTGTTTTTAATTTTAAGTAATTTTCTTGACAAGTTAATACTTGGTTAACTTGTGACACCAACTTAATTTGCCCCTTTAATATAGTGTAGATAATTAACAAGAGAAATTACCTAATACACTGCCTGTGGAATTTTTAGACTCCACAAGCAGGGTTATGGTGACACATGTTGTTAGAGTATTGTAAAAAAAATAAAAAAGAAACAAAATAAAAAAGAAATAGGGCATATAACAATCTTTTAACCCATTATGGAATTAAAAAACTCCACAAGTGGATTAAGAGTTTGCCACATATCCTATTTTTATTTTTAATTAGCTTTCTCATTAAAAAGGGAGTTTGGTTGGGATAATATTTTATTGCTAAGGTAACATAAGATTCCATCATGACATTACCATATTTACTTCAAAAATATCCATAAGTTTAATAATGTGTTATTACCTATAGTATCAAGATTTAATTTGACATTAATATATGCGGTAATGTCATACCCATATTTTTCTTAAGTTATGTTACATTCCACCTGAGATGTAAAATTAGTGACAATTTTATCCCCCATTTTTTATATTTTCGAACTGGTGTGCCCGTAAAATATTGTCAAATTACATGACATCAATCACCTTAGACTACTTGGCTATTCTTTTTTTTTTTTTTTTTTTTGCTTTAGCAGTCCACTTCTTACTCTTCCCCCACCTCTTGATTGACTCTCCCTCTTTTCGGCTATGGTTTGCTTATCACATTTTACTAATTAATATATGTTTGCATATCAAGTGTTTCGATCAATGCAGTTTATTAAGGTTTCAATTTTGGGGTTTTTGGGCCTTGATTTGGGGGGTTTAAGGTCACGAATTTGAAAACTTTTAGGGTTCGGTTTATGAGGGTTATGGTTTTAATTTTTGGGTCATTTTTGGTATGTAATTTGGGGGTTAAGGTTTCAATTTTGGGATTTTGGGTTAGTATTTTAGGGTTTATTTTGGGTTTCAATTTTTTTTATCGGGTTTTGTTTGGGGCTTAATGGGTTCAATTTTGGGTTTAAGGTTTTGATTTTGGGGTTTATTTTAGGATTTTGAGTATGAGTTTATCGTTTCAAGATTGGGTTTTGTTTTGGGGTTTTAGAAGTGTTTTTAAGGTTTCATTTATGCGTCTCTGCCAGTTCTAGTTCAATACACTTGCTGCATCTGATATGACATTTCATTTGGTTATTCTAAATATAAATTCTGCACTTCTTGTATGCATAAATTAATAAGCTTGTATCGGGGGGCAAACTAATAATTATTTTGTTGAAACTGGTGCTTCACAAGGCAATTCCTAGCTATTTTATTGTTAGTTGTATTACTATTGGACAGTCAACAATGTACATTTACAAAGGATTTTTATTAGCAGCTTATATAAACATTGAAGCTCCTCGTGTTTGATCTTTAAAAATAAAAACAATGTAAGATCTTGCCATTAATTGATGATTGCTTTTTACCAGATAATATTACGATTTGGGGTAATATATCTTGACATTTTGTAGTAAAGAAAATGTTTAAATTCATAGTCAGCTTGTACACCATACTTAAAATAAGGCTAGTTGAGACAAAGCTTGAAATGGTTTGATTATGATTTAGCATGTAAGCATGGCAGCTTGACATATGACTAGTTGAAACATAGTTTGAACTGGTTGTTTGTAATTTAGTATGAGCATGGCTACTTGAAATATAGCGGAGGTTATCATATTGTTCATGATTTAGCATATGATCATGTGTACATAAAATATGGCTATCTGAAACATATACTTGAAAAAAAAATTATATTTATTGTAATTCTTAATATATGATAAGTATTCAGCATGCATGAATGGATCAGTTTTAGCTGCTAATTATAATTGGATAAATCAGGTTTTGCTTTTTAAATTGTCAAACGTCTCATTTATTGAATTGGTGTTTAAGAGTTTTGATTGAATTTGAAAATTTAATCTTTGAATCCAGTTGTGCTGCTTTGATTTAAGAAAAATTTTACATTTTTCCTTTTGGGATTTGAAAATGGTCGTTGATGGTAGTGATTGCAAATAAGATGAATGAAAGTTGGTAAATTCCATCGTCAATTTGATGTTCATTTTGATAATCTCATCATTTTAAATTGGTTAAAATCTGGAGTCAGGGCATCTCCTCTTTACTCCAGTTCTAAACTATAATATGATCATTAATGTGGAATTTTACTCAAATTGAATTAAAATACACAATGCAAATTTGTAGTAACTCAAATTACATATGTTAAAATTAAAAAATACATATGATTATTAGTAACAAATACTCTTTTAAGTCACAATCTAGAATTGGCTTATACAAAGGCAACTAGGTAAGGGTATTTTAATAATTTTGTGCTTTTGGATTGTTACATTTTCAACCAAACACTATAATTTTAAATGAAAAGACAGTCAACCAAACATGTGAATGCGATACTAACGAGAACGTAACTAAATTATTTTGTAATGAAAATCTTATTACTTTCGATAATTTTATAATTTTTTGCTCCAACCCCACTTAAAAGTATGTGTCAACCTACTAACGCTGCTGATAGACTCTAAAAGCTCTATTAATAGTTAATAAAATTATTTGATTTAAAGTATATTACATTAACAAAAATTTACTTAAAAATAATAATTTATTTTTGAATTTAAATATTTAAATTATATAAAAATTATTACATCTAATATAAAATAAAAAAAATAGCATAAAACCCTATTCAACCCAAGCTCAAGGAAAAAAAATTAAACCCGAAAAGACTCGAAATAAAAAAAAAAACCTTCGCACCCACGAAGACCAAAACTTTGAAGAAACCGAAACAGAGTGCAATCAAAACCAGAAAAGCCAGCCCAGTGCCACCTGCACCACAAATTGCTTGCCCCTGGGAAAAGGCCCGACTCTTTTAGGTGTGTTATCGCTGCTGACCGAGTTTTGCAGAACATCTTTTCCTCAGCCAACTATTGCTGTAACCTACCAACTTGGCACCTCTTAAAGTCTATTGCTATTTGAATTACTCATTTCCAACCATTGCTAATTATTTGCGTACTAATACTGCTTAACATTAAACAAATCAAAAAGAAATAAGAAGACTTTAACCTTGAAGCTAAATTTAATACCGCGTCGAAAGCAATTGGCATATGTAAGAAGTTCAAAATGTAACAACAACATATATATTCATGTAGAAAACACTGCAAAATGGTTGAAATTTTTTGACAAGAATAAAATATGATTTTAAGTTTTTATGATCATGCACCGCCAGCCATATCCATATCTGTAACCCCATCAATTCCCTTGAAAACAACACGTAATTTTCTCAAACCAGAAGATTTTCTGTTGTCCTTGTTGATTGTACCAGTTGCATGAAGGATGCCTTTCGGGATTTTATCCATGAGATCGTATAGGGGTAGATTTAGATTCGATCGAGTCATCTCTTCCAGAACAGGAGGTGCCTGCATGTATAGATTCTTTCCCTGATATGTGATTGAGGCCTTTGACATAAGCAGCTTAGGATGCCCCTCTAGCATATCTATGAACTGTACTTCAATATAAATCCGATAAGAAAAAAAAAAATCATATTTACAAAAAGCAAAAATATAAACTCGGCTCCATAAGATTCAAAAAGTTAACCAACCTTTTGTAGAGTAACCGTAGTATCCAGCTCAATGAGAACACCTGGACCACATACAAGACAATCCTTGTCCTTCACAAATTCAGTCACTTTAGTGTGAAGACCTTCAACACCATTATATCTACAAAAAGCATACGTAAGTTTGACAACAGATTCGAAGTTTAATAAATGACCAACATGAAAAGAAAAGATACAAATAATAATATACAAATGAATATCACTGTCCTAAAACCAGAGAAGAGATTAAAACAATAAATCGTTTATCCAATTGCAAATGTCAAGCTTGCTGATGGTATTCATTTCAACAATGTGAGGTTGACAAGTTGACAACCAATTTATCGCAATAGGACAATCAACTCTTTTGCATGGTTTCAGAGTCTTATCCTCCCTCCCTAAGAGAGCCAAGATTCAAAGATAATTCCTAATATCATTGTGGTTATAATCTAAGCGTGCAATAAATGGAAATAAGAAACAGAATCACCAAAATCTTGCTATTCAGATATTGTCACCAAATCATCAAAAGCCACAATAATAGAATCCCCAAAGAGCAAGAGAATTGGACATTACGTAAGATAGTTTGATAGAGTTTTACTGCATCCTGATGCAATCTTCAAAGTTTCCAAGGCACAAGCAGCAGAAATAATTGCATTGGTTGAAGCAATAGCTGGTATGATGTTTTTTACAACACCCTGCAAGTAACAAAGAATTATTATATTCTTTTATAACATTTACAAGAAAGAAGGAAGAAGGAACCTTAATTATCAAAAAGGAGAAGACACTCAAAAAGTGACAATTTATACTTTAACAAATGCAAATTAGTACCTTAAATCTAGAATCAGAATACCATTTGCTTATATATAGTTGAGAAGTATGAAATCTTGAAAACCTATGAAGCACGGACATAGGCATGCAGTATCGGTAGACATGGTAATCTCTAAAAAAATAAGGATACAGGTACAATAGAACACAGCAATAAAAATATATTTTATATTAATATCAATAATTATACATTAAATTTCTCAAAATATATAAAATTCCAATTTTAACACTAAAAAGTTCTTGAAATAAATATAATCAATAAAACACATTTCTTGTTATAGTAATAAATCACCAAAATAATTTAATTATCTCACAAATATTCTGTAACTAGGTTGCATAGACTTAAATTTTCGACTTTGAATCTACTAAGATCAAATGCTTTGGGCCAAAAAGCTCAAATCTATTACACCCAACCCAAACTAGAAGCCCATAATATACTAGTTGGTCTTTGTCCAAAAGTCTGTCTATTAGCTACTTATTACTTCTTGTTGAAAAAAACCTAACCGACTTGTCCTTGCCAGCTGCCCATATCTACCATTCCTCTCCTTCAGTTTTTCTTATTTAATGGCTCCAATTAATATTGAGCTTGTAAAACTACGATGACAGACCAGCCTTCCCTCTATTTCATTTTATTCCATTCCATTTTAGCCATCAGAATCATACTTCAGCAGACCAACAGTCCTCTGCTTTTCTTTTTCTTTCTTTTTTTTTTTTTTTTTTTTTTTTATATATATTTTTTCACTTTCTTATTTGAGTTTCTGGTCTTGACTCCCATGTCTGCCCATATCCAAATAAATATAATATTTTTTTTGGCCATATCTAACCATGTCAAATACGTAATTTAGTGTGTAGGGAGCTGTCCGTGTTGGAAAGGATACGACACTGGTAAGCAGGGAGGCGAGGTCCGTGCTTCATAGTTGAAAAGTAGTTAAGAAGAAAATATTAAGAAACCAAATTGCTAGATTGAACAACTTAAAATATAAGTTATTTTCTTCAGTACTCGTAAAGAACACCCGAAGTATCAATACAGCAATTAAGCATATATATATCACAAACTTTAGCTTCCCAGAATACCTGAGTAAGAGAATAAGTAACTCCTGGAATGCCGAAAAGCTCAGCTCTCTTGACAGCCTGTGATAGGATGTCATTAGTGAAAGAATCAAAAAGGTAAAACCAATTTGATGGAAAGCAATGCTAAAAAGATTGATATAATTAACCTCATCATAGACCCACTTCATGTGATCTGCATTATCTGGATCGAAAGCCTTTCCACTGTGAATCTATAAGGTCGGGAGACGAAACCATATTAATATATCAGAATAACTGATATGTTATCTATTTAAGAAAGCACAAACAAGAAAAATTATTACCTCATCCCATTTAATTAAGTGAGCATATTCGATACAATGAGCTGCATTTCTGGGGGTTTCTGCTAAAGTACATAAAGGAAACTTCACTTGAGGAGGAAACAGCCAGATTGTACACTCAAAGCATGGTGTGATCCCTGGCATAATCACCCTAGCATGGCCCTTGAAACCTTCAGTCCCACCATCTACCATAGGCTTCATTGTTTCTTCTCGTGGATTGTCTTCAGAATCATACTCTTAAATAACAGAAAAACAAATAGGCACGATTATGACATGAAAAAATACATGAATATGACACGAATACATGAATTGCCAAGTCTACCCTTATGTACTATCATTGTGCCATGATGATGAACCTAAAGGAGAGAGTATTAGAGTATATTTCTTTCCCTCACATTAAGTATGTTCCAAGAATTCCCAAATAGAAATAAATTTGAATTTTAAAGTGCCCTAGGCCAAATATAATTAATATACAAAGCTACTTTCAAGCAGCTATAGTCAACTTGTAAGAGGTTAAAAACACGCACCAAGGAAACTACAAGCCACAGCATTAATATAGCTCCGAGCTTCAATGGAATCAAGACCAAGGGCAATGATATTGAAGTCACTATAAAATTCAACATCTTTATCCTCAATTCGGCAAAAATGAGGTACAATATTCACACCACTAACTCGTTCCATGACACGCTTTGCTGCAACCTCAGCCTTTGGCTTACCAACATCTTCCAGCCTACAAGTATTTACACCCAAAATTACACTAACCTTAAATTTTCCAGTCCCAAATGTGAATAAATCAGCAGCACAAAGTAGACATCCAAACTGCAGTGGCAAGGGGCAACAACCAAAAGAAAGAGGCAGTAGAGAATTTATAATGATGATGAAAATTAGCTGGTGTGAAAAAAATATATATATAACCCGATGCATCTAATATTTTTACAAGACAGCCATGCATCTTTCCGTGTTTGGTTTTCTTTTGACACATGTGACAACCTCACCAGCATATTGCGGTGCGATATTAAAAAACCCTCTCCGTCCTAAGATTTGGACCCAAGACTTGCAAGGTAAATGTATATTTAGCAAAACAAGTTCAGCTATTTTCCGGTTCTAATTAGACAATCAATTTAATCACAAGAAACCAATTCACCATGGCAGCAAATTCAATCAAGAATTAAACAGAAAACATAAAAAATTACAAAAAATGAACTATAATAAAAATTAAAAAAAAAAACAAAAACAAAAACCTGAAGAGGAATTGACGGTTGAGATTGGTGACTTCAATCCGATCCATGTCAATTACCTCAAGATTTTTAAAACCAGAGAGAGCCAAATCCTTAAGAAGCTCACATCCCAATCCTCCTGCTCCCACCACCAAAACTCTCGCATATTCTTGCAAATCATCCCTTAACTGCAAATACCCCAAACCCAAAACCCTCAAAAATTAAACCAAAATACCCAAAATTTAAAGATAGCAAATAAACCGTTCGTAAAAATGGCAGAGAGAAGAGAGAAAGAATTATACTTGGACACCAGGGTCGAAGTTTGGGCCAACAAGGTTTCCTGGTCGGAGGAGGAGTTTGTCCAGATCTCTTGATTTACTGGGAGGAGCTGCGTCCGCCATATTTTAGGTAGGAAGAATAAGGTTCTTCGCGTGGGGGGTTTTGATTTAATATAAATTGGAACAGAAGAATAAACCGACGAGAGATGGTCCCTTTATTCAGTGAAGGCAGCTTAGCTTGTTTTCTACTTGACTATGATCTGATGGCCTTAGGATTCACGCTTATTCACTCATAACTGTTCACTCCCCCAACAAAACCATTTTTATCAGTTGATTTCTATCTTTTTGTTTTTCCCTTCAAATAAAATGGTTTGTTTCTTTTCGGCAGAAAAAGAAACGGGCTGGACTTGTATAATTTGGTACTCGAATCAAATTAGTTTTAAGAGTTTTACGTAAAACTTTAATTATTAAAGTGTAATGAAAAATGATAACAAATGTTTAGTCAAAATAAATAATAATAAATTAATTATGACATTTAGGAGTGTGCAAAAAGTTAAAAAAAAAAAAAAACAGAAAAAAATAGACAGAAACCGATACTATTCGCAATTTGCTTTGTTCAATTTCTGTTGAAATTGATCAACTATGTTAGTTCAAATGTGTATCTGGTCGATTTATTGTTTTTTATTTTAAACTAAACCAATCGAATAAAATGATTAAAAATAAATAAATAATATTTTTATTTTTATTTTAATCCAAAACCAAACTCATAATCTAACCTGTAACAAAAAAAACCCATAACCCATACTCATAACACATAACTCAAACCTGTATCCTATAACTCATTGCCCATACCCAACCCATCTCATCCATAATCGAAAATCAATATAGGTCACCTCCTTTCACATAAAAAAATATATAAAGAAAGTTAAGTGTTAGCTATATTAGCTTTGAATTAATCTCGATTTTGATATAACGAAAACTTAACCTTAATTAGCTTGTAATTAAGTATTTTCAAACTTGGTATATTTCCTTAAATTAATTTGAAAACACTTTCAAAAATACCAAGATGTTTTTACTACTCAACTTAGTCAAAAATGTGTTTTTAATATATGCTTTGGTAAAAAATATTTTTTAGATAAGTTTTACAAGTTTTAAAGTCATGAAAAACGTTTTAAAATAGATTTTCACAAGAATGTATCGATACCCTAAGTTTATGTATTGATACAATGATTGGCAGTAGCTAAACTAAGTTGAAACCCTTGATTGTATCGAGACATGTATTCAATGTATTGATGCATATTGAATAGTATCGATGCATCCTTTATTTGTATCGATATGTAGCCTTCTAATAATCATATTTTGTACGTTTAAATGCAATGTATCGATACTCATGGTAATTATATCGATACATTATCACTGGATTAAGCAAGAACCACATTAATGAAGATTCCAAAGGCTCTATTGCATCCCCAACAAGTCCCAACGACCATAAAACCACTTCCTAGCTATAAAATAGCTTATCCAACACCTCTATAAGCAAGAATCAAGAATAAAGAATGTATATAGCCAAATCCTTCATCTCTTCAAGCTTTAAGTTAGTTCAAATTGTGTATAGGATTAATTCTTCTTATCTTTGTATTCCTTTGTAATTCTATCAATAGAATTCATCCTTCCTTAAGCTCAAATTTCTAAATACCAAACATTTTAGAGGTATTCTTTATTTGCACCCAAATCTTGCATAAAAGGGAAGTTAGTACCTTAGCATTAGAAGGTAAAGAGGTTGTTATGTTATCCTAGAAAGATAGAAAAGGTACAGACTACTATCTTGGCGTAGAAAGATAGAGAGGGTAGAAGTTCTATCTTAGTAAAAGATAGGGAGTTATAAAGGTTATACTTTGTCCTTAAAAAGTATCAATTCCAAGATAGTGAATTAGGAACTCCTCAATAAGTGAGGCCAAGGGAAAGAACATAGGCATTGAGGCTGAACCCCTATAAGTATGATTGTGTTTGTTTCTCTTTCCTTTCTCATTTACTATTTGTTATTCATTATCTTGTTTATTTAAGTTCTTCACTGAATTTTTTAATTTACATTTTCAAAATTTTAATTTGCAAAAAGTATTGTAAAATTAATTCACCCCCTTTTGATTTTATTCACCACAAGGTCTAACATCAAGAAACTAAGCCCTAGTGTCACCTTTTTTCTTTCTCCCACATTTTGTTGATGGATATTAACTTACACAAACACCTATTTCTAATCATTCTTATGATCCTTTGTGAGGAATTGGAAGTCCAATGACTAAGGCAAAGACTAAACTCACGAAGTAAGCTTTGCAAGAATTAATCATGGAAATGTAAGCAAAGGAGGTTGTTCAAGATAAATCAGATGCATTCCAAGATTGATCATTTTTTTACATTATATTGGGGCTAAAAAGGGTGAAGAATAAAGCTTGAAGCCCAATTCACAGTTCAAGATGAATCAAGCTCGATTTGCATGTATTCAAGGGCGTATAGTTTAGGATTTTAGATTTTTTTTAATAAGCACTTGACCTTTTAATTTTAATTTGTTTAGATAATTCCTAATCATATTATGATAAGAAGTAGACTTTATCCTTATTGATTACTATTTGGATTGTATTTAGGATTCTTAAGTTGTTTAAAGAAGTCCTAATTAGATTAGGATTTTATCTTTATTGATTAGGATTGTCCTTGTTTAGTTAGGACTCTACAGATTTTAGGCCTGTATAAGGTTGCCTCATTCATGTAATTTAGTAGATTTGAATAAAAAATATCTAAACAGTTTCTTTACTTTATCAGAACTTCTTCTTTATTCTTTAAATAAGAACTCAAATTGATCTTATCAAGGTAAATTGTGGTGATCAAGATTTTTATAACTTTGGTTCTAATCAGCAGGTTTGATTAGGGTCAAGTTCTTTTTGCTTGAATTTGAAGACGATCCTAGGGGTCTAATTCCATCCAATCATGTTTATGTTGTATTCAGCCTAAGGTTCACATTATTTGGCATCAGAGATTTTGTTCTTGAAAGTTATGCATACTCTATCTTATATTCTCATAATTTCATTATGTTTCTATTATATTTAGTGTTGTCCATCATCTATAAAAAAAATGTTCCAGTGTTCAAACCTTTTACTGTTCATCATCTATAAAAAAAACCAAAAAAAGTGTTCTAGTGTTCTAACCATTTTCCATCTTAAAAAAGATTGTTTATTACAGCTTCATATTCACATCTTACAAAGAATTCTTTGTTCCCCTTTGTTGATTTCTCTTCCTTTGATATTTGTTGCTGAATTCATTTCCCTTCATATTTCTTGTTGATTTCACTTCCTTGATCTTTCTTATTTATCTTACTAATCAAAATTATAATAACTTCATTATTGCTTGCTATTTGGTGAGATCATTGATAAAGTTGTTTTTAAAGGGCTTGTAAGGAGAAGTAGAGTGGTAAAAGGCAAGAAAGGTGAGAATATCTTTGAGGAAAGCCAAAATTGAGTGAAACACGAGTGATTAAGTAATTAATTTCCAATGTAAACACGTAATGGGGTGTATAAGGAAAACCAATCTATTTTTTATTCCTAACAAATTTTGCAGGTTTAAAATATAAGTAGTGGAGGAGATAATTTTGAAACCGATATCAAGTTGTTTGTAAAGGCTGTCCATGACCAATTCAAGCTTCTAAACATGAGGTTAGATAATATAGAGTCATCATCCAATCATAGATTCTCTAAAAAACACATGGTTGAGTGGTAGGAAAATGATGATTCTTATTATGATAAGAGTAATTATGGGAAGGTAAAAAGGTTGTTCCAAAATGAGATAGCAATTGAGGTAGTATTAAGATAAAAATCCCTACCTTTCAAGAGAAAAATGACCCTGAATTATACTTAGAATAGGAGAGGAAAGTAGAACATGTTTTTAACTGTCACAATTACTTTAAGGAAAAGAAGGTTAAACCAACAGCAGTTGAGTTCACAGATTATACTACTATTTGATAGGATCAATTTCTGATTAATAAGGGTAAGAATGGTGAGAGACCTATTCGGTCATGGAAAGAATTAAGTGATGAGAAAGAGGTTCATACCTAGCCATTACTATAGGGACTTGTAGAGAAACTTGCAAGGGTTGACTTAAGGATCCATGAATGGAAAGGATTACTATAAAGAGATGGAGATAGCCCTGATTCGGGCTAATATAGAGGAAAGCCATAAGGAAACTATGGCTAGATTCATTGGTGATTTGAATAAAAAGATAGCTGATATGGTGGAATTGTATGATTATGTGCAGATGCAGGAATTGTTGTATAAAGCTATTAAGGTGGAAAGGCAATTAAAGTCTAAGGGCACTTCCCAATATAGTTCAGCTTCTAGCTTTTCATAAAAGTCAAATTGGGATAACAACAAAGTTGCTTCAAAACCTAAAGAAGATGCAAAAGCAAAAGATTTGGTTGTTATTTTTAAAGGTAAAACCGAAACTAAGTCATCTTCTAAATCATGTGATATTAAGTGTTTCAGGTGTTAAGGATTTAGGCATGCTTCTTTTTAATGTCCAAATAAAAGAACTATGATTGCTATGGATAATGGTGACATAGAAAGTGTAAGTTCAAATGATGATGAAATGCCACCATTAGAGGATTGTAGTGCTGTTGACATTAAAAAACCTATGCATGGTGATATGCTGATTACTAGGCATGCTCTTAATATATAGCCTAAAGAAGATGGTAAGGAGGTACAACATGAGCACATCTTTCATATTAGGTGCCATGTGAACTACAAGGTATGTAGCATGATTATTGATAGTGGTAGTTGCACTAATGTTGTTTGTACTTTGACGGTTGAAAAGCTAAATTTGCCTACATTAAAGCATCCAAGACCATATAAGCTGCAATGGTTAAATGATTGTAGAGAAGTTAAGGTGACAAAGCAAGTGTTAGTTGCATTCTCTACTGGCAACTACAAGGATGAGGTTCTTTGCGATGTGGCACTAATGCATGCTAGTCATCTACTCTTAGGGCATCCATGGCAGTTCATAGGAAAGTTACTCATTATGGGTACAAGAATAGATAGTTTTGTAATGAATAATCAAGTTATTTTATTAACACCTCTCAAACCATTGGAGGCATATGAGACCAAACTAGGATAGCTAAAGAGTGCAAGATGAAAAAAAATAATAAGTGCACGAGAAAAAGAAAGTAGTGATATAAAAAGTGAGTGTATGTAAGAGAGGAAAAAAAACATAGTCATATGCAATGAGGGAAAAACTTAGAATATAGGTAGCAAAATAAAGAGAAAAATAAGACAGTTATTGCTTTTGCAAAAAAAAAAAAAAAGTAAAATTAAGAGTGCTATGTTAGCAAGCCAACAACTATTTATACTTTTGTACAAGGATGTTTATTTCTCAACTAACGATCTTAACCCTTCTTTGTTAAGTATGGTTGTTTATTTGTTATAGGAATTCGCATATTTATTTCCTGAGGAAATGCCACATAGATTACCTCCTTTAAAAGGTATTGAGCACCAAATAGACTTCATTGGCAGTTCATCAATCCTTAATAGACCAGCCTATAGAGTAAATCCTAAGGAGACAAAAGAGATTCAAAGGCAAATGGATGAATTAGTGTAAAAAGGAATTCGTAAGAGAGAGTCTTAGTCCATGCTTGGTTCTAGTGATTTTGGTGCCAAAGAAAGATAGAACATGGTACATGTATGTTGATTATCGAGCCATCGATAAAATCACTGTAAAGTATAGACATCTTAGTCCTAGGTTAGATGATATGCTTGATGAATTGCATGGTTCGTATGTGTTTTCTAAAATTGATTTAAAGAATGGCTATTATCAAATTCGGGTGAAAGAAGGTGATAAAGAAAAATAGCTTTTAAGACAAAATATGGTTTATATGAGTGGTTAGTGATGCCCTTTGGTTTAGCTAATGCACTAAGTACCTTTATGAGATTGATGAATCATGTGTTGGATTCTTTCATTGGGAAATTTCTTATGGTTTACTTTGATGATATTTTAGTATATAATAAAAATTTGGATGATCATGTTAAACATTTGTATGCTATTTTTAGTACTTTAAAGGAGCATAAATTTTATGCTAATCTTATGAAATATGCGTTTTGCATGGAATCCATTGTCTTTCTTGAATTTGTTGTGAATTTGCATGGAATAGGTGTAGATGAAGATAAGGTTAAGGCAATTAGAGATTGGCCAACACCTACAAATGCAAATGAGGTAAGGAGTTTTCATGGTTTTGCAAGTTTATATAGAAAGTTTGTGAAAAACTTTAGTTCTATTGTAGCACTTTTAAATAAACTTGTTAAAAAGAATGTTGTGTTTAAGTAGGATGATGTGCATGAGAAAAATTTTAATACTTTAAAAGATAAGTTGATTAACCTTTGCTATGTTTGCCTAATTTTGATAAAGCTTTTAAGATTGAATGTGATGCATCTGGAATTGGAATAGGTACTATTTTGATGCAGGATTTCAAACCAATTGCTTATTTTAGTGAAAAGCTTAGTGAGGCAGTATTAAACTATCTTACTTATGATAAGGAGCTGTATGCATTAGTGAGAAATCTACAAACATGGCAACACTATTCATGGCCAAAGGAATTCATAATCCATTCTAATCATGAGACCTTGAAGTATTTAAAATCCAAAGGTAAGCTTAATAAGGCATGTGAAATGGTTAGAGTTTATTGAGACATTTCCTTATGTGATTAAGTACAAGAGTGGAAAGGAAAATATTATAGTTGGTGCATTGTCTAGAAGGTATGCATTGCTTATTTCATTGCAAACTAAATTACTTGCTTTTGAATTTGTTAAAGATTTATATATTAATGATATTGATTTTAGTCAAATATGGAATGCATGTTCTAAGTGTGCATATCATGAGTATTATAAGCATGATGGATTCTTGTTTAAGAAAGATAAATTATGTGTGCCTATATGTTCTTTGCATGAAATGCTGGTTAGAAAGACTCATGGAGGCGGTCCAATGGGGCATTTGATGTGTAAAAGACTTTAGATATATTGCATGAATATTTTTATTGGCCTAAAATGAAATATGATGTGCAATCTGTTTGTGATAAGTGTATAACATGTAAACAAGCAAAATCTAAAGTAATGCCATATGGTTTTTATATGCTTTACCTGTGCCAAATCAATCTTGGATGGATATATCTATGGATTCTGTATTAGGGTTATCTAGGTCTCAAAATGGTAAGGATAGCATATTCATTGTTGTTGATAGGTTTAGTAAGATAGCGCATTTTATTGCAGGTTCAAAAACTAATGATGCAACACATATTGCTGATCTATTCTTTAAAGAACCTAGAACAATAATAAGTGATAAGGATGTTAAGTTCTTAAGTCATTATTGGTGTACTTTATGGAATAAATTAGGAACTAAACTTTTGTTTCTACTGTTGCAAATCCTCAAACAGATGGACAAACTAAAGTAGTTAATAGGACACTTGCGACTTTGTTTCATGCTATAATTTAAAAGAACTTAAAATAATGGAAGAGATGTTTGCCATTGAGTTTGCATACAATAGGACTATTCATTCTACTACTTTTTATTCTTCTTTTGAAGTTGTGTATGCCTTTAATCCTTTAACTCTTTTGGGTATCTTACCTTTGCCTACTAATGAACATGCTAATTTGGATGGTAAGATAAGGCTAATTTTGTTAGGGATTTGAATGCCAAGGTTCAAGCTAACATAGACAAAAAGATTGAGGAATATACAAAGCAAGCCAATAAAGGGCATATTAAGGTCGTTTTCAAACCTAGAGATTGTGTTTGGGTTCATTTCTATAAAGAAAGCTTTCCCACTCAAAGGAAATCTAAGTTGTAGCCTAGAGGAGATGGACCTTTTCAAGTGTTAGAAAGGATCAATGACAATGCCTACAAGCTAGATTTGCCAAACAACTATGGTAATATGAGTGCTAACTTTAATGTTGTGAATTTATCTTTGTATAATGTAGGTGATTCGAGGATGAATCTTTTTGAGAAGGAAGGGAATGAGGGAGATCAACTTATGTAAACACTTATTTCTAATTTTTTTTATGATCCTTTACGAGGAATTGAAGGTTCGATGACTAAAGCAAAGACTAAATGCATAAAGCAAGCTTTGGCAAGGATTGATCATGGACATGCAAGCAAAGGAGGCTGTTCAAGATGAATAAGATGCATTACCAAGATTGATCACTTTTCTACATTGTGTTAAGGCTAAAAAGTGTGAAGAATAAAGCTTGGAACCTAATTCACATGTTCAAGATGAATGGAGCCCAATTTGCTTGTATTCATGGGCTTATAGTTTAGGATTTTAGATTTATGATTATTTTGAATAAGAATTTAACCTTTCAATTTTAATTTGTTAAGATAATTCCTAATCAGATTATGATAATGAGTAGACTTTATCTTATTGATTACTATTATAATTGTATTTAGGATTTTTAAGTTATTTAGATAATCAGATTAGGATTTAGGGTTGATTTACTTTGTGAGAACTTCTTTGTTCTTAAAAAAAAAACTCAAATTTATCTTATCAAGGTAACTTGTAGTGATCAAGATGCTTATAACTTTGGTTCTAATCAGCAGGTTTGTTTGAAGTTAAGTTCTCTTTGCTTGACTTTGAAAACGATCCTAGAGGTCTAATTCCATCCAATCGGGTTTTAGGTTGTTTTTAGCCTAAGGTTCGCATTATTTTGTTTTTCCTATCATTATCGCCTCCCTCAACCTTTAATAAATCTTGAGGCTTCTTTTGGATTCCACTATGCCTCTAGCACGATGGAATCCAATGGATTTAGGGGGATTCCTTTCCCCCTAATCAAGATGCATAGCCACTTAGCTATAGCTCAAGTGTCCTGTTAGCAATTGGACCCCTAATGGAGGAATAATTCTATTTTTCCCCTATCATTCATTTTTTTTAATTTTTTAATTATTTTTTTAATTCTTCTATATTTATTAATTTGTTTTTCAAGTATAAATATAATTTCAATAATTTTTAATTATTATTTAATATTTATATAATTTTAATATGATTTAATTATTTAATATAAAAATAATTTTTAACATAAATATATTTTTAATTATTTATTTTTAATATAAATATTATTTTTAATTTGTTTATTATTATTTTACATAAATATATTTTAATTTATATTTAATTATTAAATGTAAATATAATTTTAATATTTATTAATTATTTATCACTTATATATATATTTTAATCCAATGTCCTTAATAGTTATTTTTTCTCCCCATAATTCAACTCATAAAAACCATTACGATTGAATCCAAACATATTTCTTACTACTGATTTTAATATTATTGCTATAATACTTAATCTCACCATAACTGCTATTTTTAATTTAACTTAAACCAATCTCATCGCTCATCCAAATAGACCCTTGGTCTTCAACTGACATTGCCACAGCCAACCTCCTCAATTTTCATCTCTTTTTTATAGTATATTTCATTTTTAGGTATTATTTAAGAGTTTTATTGTAATTCTGGTACTTTAATTCATTTCTAGGTACATTATTATGATTGTGTTCTACTATTTAAATTATGTAAGCATGATATTTTTTAATAGTTCAACTTTTGCATCATGCTATAAAGTTTGTTTTAACTTTTGAATCATGATATTTAAGTTGTGTAACCAGAAATCTATAAAGTTGGGCTTGAGAGCTGATTACATCGCAAGTAAGGACTCGATCTCTGTCATGATGCCTAATAATTGGTATCAACTAATTACATGTATCTGAATTTTTTTTCTCAATCTCAATAATATGTATTCAATCATAATCCCTCTTTTTATTCATTAAAATCAAACAAATATCTCTAAAATATGTATCCCAAAACTCTTACCAAGACTAGCTCAAATTTACAACTAATTTAAAGCAAAAATCATTTCGAAAGGAAAATTTTCACAAAAACATATAACTCCAAAAATACTCACAATTGACTTTATTTTCAATATTGTTTATGAAATTTGACTCCATTTAAAAGAAATAAAAAAAATAGTACACTTAGAATAACTTAACTTTAAAAACAAGATTAAAAATCAAGTTTTACTTAATTCAACTTGGTAACTTTAGTATGAATCACTAGGGACTTTCCATAGGACACACCTAAACCTATTGACACACCAAACACGACTTTTGGAATCAATTCTAAGGCAAAAAATTACATTCAGCAAAAAACCTTCAGGGGGCAGTAGCCTTTTGTGCTACAACCTTTTTTGCCACACGTTCAGCAAGCCCAGCTCATACAACAGGATCTATCTCTGCAACAAACATAGAACACATAAGATTAAAGCAAGCCAATTTAGAAAAAATTAAGAACATATACCCTTTTCTTCTAAAAGATAAAAGGTTGATCAGATGTGCTTTCATCTATCGTTCACTCAGAAAATGTTTAGTCCATGCCTAAATGACTTCCACTACATCAACGCATTCAGCAGTTGAAGACTTTAAAGGATTAATAGGAGCATCAGGTGGATCTTCTAAGTACACCATATTAACTAACAACCGAATCATGAAATTTATCACAATTACCATATCTTTTGCAAATATAAATGGATAATTAGGAAAACCATATAGTCATATGCACTACATCATGAAGAACAATAAGGAATCATTTAATGTACCAGTAAGCCTCCTCTAAGTTATCATAAGATGCCACCTTCTTCACCCTATTCGATGCATTACACCCATCAGAACATAAGTTCAAACCCAAATAGTGTTGTTAGACCTTTTGTAAGTTTACGTAATTCTTGTAACTTAACCTCTAGAAAAAAGTCCACTTACATCTTTTCAAAATTGTTAAGAGGAAGCTTTGTATTGCTAATATGCGAGCAATAGTTCCACTATACAGGAAAGCCTTACTTTATTCTTACCCTCTTTCGAATGATGAAATATTGATTTTTAGCTATATAAGCATTTGACGGGATATCAACTATCGTTTTCCCTTTAGTATACTGTAAATGATACCAATATTTGTCACTCTGCTTCAAAGAAAACAGATGTCTCACCACTCCATGGAAGGCACCCAATTCTTCTCCCTGCATTTAATGAAATATATAACTAATATAGCCCATGAATTTGGCTTTACTTGATTAGGTTATACGAGATATCAATTCAGCATAACACAGAAGAATAGCTCCCCGAGTATATGAAATCCCCACTTAAATATGTAAAGATAAAAAGTCATACTACACTCATTTGTGCTTATCATTATTTGCCCATGTAGAGGGTTGGAATACTTCATATTGACCAAAGTTGAAGCCCCTATCAGTTAACCATTTTGAAATGGTTTTCATATTTATGCGACACGCATAAAGGTTACTAAGTTAATGTCTATCTTCTCTAGTTCATTTCCTTCCAACAGCTCTCTTCATCGCCAAGTTATCGATCGACATTTAACATATCAAAAACTTATGCTTTGAACCATTGATGAGTCTCATTCATTGTCCATCTGAACCTCTCTATCTACCATTAATAAAGGATGACCATAGGCAAACTCGCACTAACCAGCTCGACCACCTTTCTCAGACAAAGATTTAACTCCTCCACATTGTCTTCCAATTTGCCTTTTTTGGTGGTCAATTTCAAGAGCATGCAACAGCCGATCTTAACCATTCAATCCAAAAACAAGGAAATATGCAAAAATATAAAGACAAAGGTTCAAACAAAGGAGAATGATGAAATCTTACCTAGATATTAGAAAAGTGTAATAGAAAGTGAGGTTGAAACAAACACCGCAAATAAATCCTCCCTATGATGGATGTCCGTAAACAAACTTTAAACCTTCACTAAGAAAAAAAATAGTGAAATCAAGAACAGACAAAGATCAAAACAATATTGATTTCTTGGAAAGATTGAAGATAAAATCAAGGAAAAAAAAAATGAAGAAATGTAGAAATACCTTGATTCTGTGATAAAGGTAAAATGTTATGAAGACTTACCAAGTAGGTAATCATCTATATAAATACTTATTAATGCTTGACCTTGAAACGAAGATTGAGGAATATGTGTCAAACGACGGTTACTCCTTAACTTGATCATGTGTAATGGTAATTGGGTGAGTTCAGGTGAGCTCAAGTTGGGTTATTTCGAGTTCGGATCATTTTTGGTTTGCGCTATTTCGCTTTCAAGCTATTTCAAGTTCAGGCTATTTCGAGTTTGAGTCATTTCTAGTTCAGGCTATTTCGGGCTCAGGTTCAAGTTCAGTTCGGGTTCAAGCATCTCTTACTTCATTTTATTTTCTTAGATATAATAATTTCTAGATAATTTAAATATGTATATCTAAAAATAAATTATTAATTCATTATTATTATTTTAAAATAAGCTTTTGCTATAATAAGAAATATTTAATTTTATTTACATATTTTAATCAATATTTGTTAGCACAAAAAAGATATAAAATTAATTTATTATGTAAAATCAAATTTTTAAATAATTTATTATAAAAAATGATATATTATAAATTATTCATACTAATATTTAAAATAATTGATTTTATATTCAAATTTTAATATGTAAATACATTATAATTTATGTTATCCATACATATAAATATAATTGTAAATACTAATAATTAAATTAAAATGAACAAATAACTATATTTGAAGAATAAATAAAAGTATAGACCATGATTTGAGAGTTGGTAAAAGAAAAAAGAAGTATCACTAATTAATTATTACAAAATTTTTTAATGTAATGATCTAATATTAACTTAAAACTAAATTTTCTATTAAAATTAAATGTTTTCCTATTAATAAGATTTTTTTCAATTTATAAATAAGAATTTTAATTTCATTAAAAATGGTTAAACAAATTTATTTTATAATAATTATAAAAATTAGAGTTTACATTAAATTACTTTATTTTTAAAGGTTTAATTTTTAACTTTAATAAATAAATAAATTTATTTTCTTAAATTTTAAATCTTATTGTAAAATTTTTTTACTTTTAATAGGATTTATTAAATTTAGAAGAAAAGCTTTTAGTTTACCTTTGTTAAATAAATTTATTTTATAACAAATAAAAAAGTTAAGGTTTACATTAATGTTCTTTATTTTCAATTTTCATTAATGGTAAAAAGTAAATAAATTAATTTGATTAATAAAAAAAAATTAAATCTTACATTAATTTCTTTATTTTTCTACTTTTAATTTTACATAACTCTAAAAAGAATAAAATTTATATTAATTTGATATAACTTGCATTGGGAACAAACTTGATATCTTAATGCTAATTTCATTAATAAATACTTTATTAATTTTATTTATTTCTAAAATATATAATTATATTTTTAAAAATTCATGAAAGAACTGAAATTCACGTATGACACTACTGAGCAATGATAACAAATACTAATTTTTTAAGTAAGCATATCAAAAAGATAGTTTTTAATTATATTTATATATTAAAATCAATATTTATTAACACCAAAATGTTATAAAATTAATTTGTTATATAAAATCAATTTATTAAATAATTTTATTATAAAAATAGTAAAATTTATAAATTAAAGTTTTTCTTTTATAAAAAAAATTATTTAATTAGAATTTTGGGTTAATTTGGGTTCAGGTCAGCTTTAGGTTCAGCCTTTTTTGGTTTTAGGCTTTTTTGGGGGACCATTTCGACTTTAGGCTATTTCAGGCTTGAGCTAATTTGGTTTTGAGTTTTGTTTTGGGTTTGGATTTTTTACTTTTTAGTCAAATTGGGTTTAGTTCAAGTTCGAGCTTGGGTTTTTTGGGTGGGTTTTCAGGTTTGAATTCATTTTGTCACCTCTACATATGTCTAACATTGATCACGTTTGTGATTCGCTTATGGCGATCAGCGAATATAAATTTAGACAATTGAAAACATTGTTGAGTAAGCAAAATACAAGCATAAAGTAGCTCTCCTGATCACCAAAAACAAATAATACTAAGGAATGAGTCTAGTCACTTTATAACCACCCATAGCCCTAAGAGGCAATTGATATACCCATATGTGGTGGCTTACACATATCGCCCAGATTGTCTACATTGCTAAAAGCCTATCAAGGATAGTTAAATGTAGGTCACATAAGTAAATCTATGTAACTTAAAGTATTATTTCTAAACCATAAGCTCAATTATTATTACATATGTACTTTTCTATTGCCTTGCCTCTCCCTCTAAAAAAGCCCTTACTGACATAAGCTTTGCAGTGCACCTCAGAGTATAAACTCTGGTGTCCTCCAACCTTTTTTGCCTTTTAAATCCTTCATTGAAAAACCAATAGATTATCTCAAACTGTCCAACCTCCATTGCTACATCAATAAGGGTCATTCATATCAAATTTTATTAATTGAAAAAATAAAATAAAAATAAAAATTTTATTTTTTTTCAATTATTTGGTTCTTTTAATAACTTTCTATTTTTTTGATCATAATTATTTTTATTTTTTCATAATTTGATTCAAAAATAAATTAGATTTATTAAATTAGTCGAAACGTAATTAATAATTTATTATATTTTTCTAATACTTTTTATATTTATTTTATTTATATTAAAATTTTTGGATATTAAATATTTATAATTATGAAAATTTGTTCAATATATATTTATGTAAATAGGATATATTTGTATGTTTATATAAATATATATTTATTTGAAAACTTGGAAACTAGCTATATGTATATATAAGTAAACCCAAAATTATATGTCAAAACATATAAGTATCAATACATGCCAATATTAAAACAAAAATAATATGCTTACTAGTAATATCTCTTCAAGTTCATATAAGGATTTGTTTTTCAAGAAACTATACTTCTTGAAAAACAACAAAATTTTAAAATTTTCTTTTTTTTAATATTTTTCACATATTTTTTATCCATCCATGTAAAAAAATTACCCCCTCATTTCACTTTTGAAAGCAATTACCCACTTTACAAAAAAAAAAAAATTTACCTATCTTTAGTATATATTAATCTAATAATCTCTTTTAAAAATATTTTTTTCTAAAATATCATTTTTTTCACAATGGGTGTACCCAATTTTATTATAATATATATACTATTAATAAAATAACTGATTATATTTAGTGTCATCAAATTAGGTGATGCTTACTTCATTGATGAAACAACATACAAGTTTGAAGTTAATTATAAAAAGTTTACTAAATAAAAGATAAATATGATTTTGGTATAAAATTTAAATATTTCTAATCAATGTATAAAAAAATAATTATCCACTACTTGAAAGATGTTTTTTTTCTTCTCACGCACAAAATGGTGTATTAAAATCACATATATGTATATTGTTATATCCCCTCAACAACTCTATCACCAAATCTAACTTCGATAAGGAATAAGTTTTGAAGGATAGTTGGATAACTTTAGGCCCCGTGAGTTTGATAGTCATGCAACCTCTACTCGCCCAGAGTTTCAAATCAGGTAAAACTCCTATCAAGGCCTATATAAAGGAGTAGTATCAGCGCTTCTGAGGGTTGAGCTCTTAGAATTCTATCATTCTCTCTTCGTTCTTTGATCATAGTCTTTACTGACTTAAGCATCGGAGTGTCCCCCCGGAGCAAAACTCTGGGCCTCTCTCACCTTCGCTGTTTTGCAAGACTCCTCTTTAGCATCTCCATTATTGCATCAACAATTGGCACCATTTGTGGGAAACCTGTCATTCTCACGGCTTAGCAACGATAGCAATCTTCTTTACTAGATACAAAAAAAAGCTCATGGCTACCCAAGGGACCGATTTCACTCTCGTTACTCAAGCCATGATGACGATGAGTCAGGTGCCCGTGGAACCCTAGATTGATCATACAACACCCAATCCCACGATAGCTAAAGGGCTCCTTTCCATAGTTGTGACCATAGTACCTGTCTCGCCTAACTTTCCATATGTTCACCCTTATTTCCAAACACCCTTTACACCGAATCCTTGGCCTCAAACGCCAAACTACTTCCAGAACCTCTTAACCTCCTAATCACCATTACCTACCACAACCAATCCAAATACTCATATTCAAGGAAGCCCATCATCCTCTAGTGTTGTCATTGCTGGAACAAGCATTGCCAACATATCTACCGCAAACCTACCAACAGGTGACCTAGGAAATCTATCGATAATAAATGTGTCTTTACCACTACCAGCATCCCATGTCGACTTACAAAGTCAATTTCAAGCATTCACCAGCCAGATGGTGACCTAACAAGCTCTCATTCAACAACAATATTAGAAGGAGTTGGCGGCCCAACAGATCATCCAACAGCAACAATAGCAAATTAATCAGTTTATGCAATATGATCGCCAAAACTAGTTACCTAGTAGATCTGATACCAAGAATCATAGCCTGAACGCAAGAGACTGACAGACAAGTCTAGATAATTAGGAAATCCAGGAGAGTTCATACTTTACTCCCGAGTGCGATCTGTATGAAAAGCAAAAAAACACAGATCATCGCGAACAAGGATCCCTGTTAGCCGAACAAGTGGCAGTCCTCTATCAGGAAAAAAAATATGAAGTAGCTAAGGAAAGATGATTGGGAATGGCTGGAGATTGAACACAATCCACTATTCTTGGTGGTTCACGAAACCCCAGTTGCTAAAAATATCAAGCTCCCGTCAGATACGTATGATGGCAAAGCGGACCCAACAGATCACCTAAATCACCTTCGGGCATTCCATAACCTATGAGATATACCTAACTTAGTCCAATGTAGGATATTCCCAACAACTCTGCGAGGGCCCGCCCACACTTGGTGGAATTCCCTGAAACTAGGGTCCATCACAAACTTTGACCAATTGGCTCTCCAATTCTGTGCCCACTTCAGTAGCTATTAAACGGTAGCTAGAACAACGGCTAGCCTGATGGTTGTCAAGCAAAACCCAGATGAAACACTACGCGAATATGTCAAGTGCTTTAATACTGCTAAATTGGAAATCAAAGACCTCAACGACAAATGGGCAATCTAGGCTTTCATCTCCGGGGTTTATCATAAGCATCTAAAGTATGCCTTGACGGATGCTCAACCGGCCAAGCTATATCAGCTCTATGAAAAGGCGCAAAAATACACCGACACAGAAGATATTGAAATCGTAAAACATAAATTCGATCACCCGATCGAGATTGACAGGGTGATCGATTTATCTTGCAACGTGGTCCAGATACAAATCCTAACCATGCCCGACTCAAAAGGCCTTCACTCCTATATTTATTGAATTTATTATTATTTTATATTCTCTTATTTGTATAGGCCATATCATTATAGAAATCTTTTTATTTTTAGGGACTGGGTGGTCGAGATGAATCGCTCACTCAACTTAACCTTAAATAGTTATTACAAAATGACTATTTATTTAGAGTCGCCACCAATCTATTTGGGTTAGGTGAGATTGGTCACCTATCGGAGTTTGTATTTCAAGGGTTACAAAACCCTAGAATACAAACTCCAAGGCCTGCGATCATACCAAAGATCATATAAAAGGGTTCAGAAGTCGGTTACAATCACAAGTAAGGATCGACCCTCTCGTGATGTCCAAAAATTGGTACCTTATTAATTACGTGTTAACTTGAATTTTAATTTTTATTTGGCTTCAATATGTGGCATTTAATTACAATTCCCGTATTGTTCAAATAAGATTTTATTATTCTATAAGAGAAAATCAAGGTTTTGCATTTTAAAAAAATTGAAACATCTTACGCACCCTTATCGGAAAACCAAAGGGACACGAAAGTTTTCTTTATTCCTTTTTATACCCTAACGGAGAACCAAATGGCCATAAAAGGTTCTAAAAAATGTTTTTCACATCCTACTTGAGTACTTGGTAGAATGTGAAAGGTTTTTATTTGTATAAAATTCCACGTTCCTATTTTGAAAAGGTTAACTCGTCATTAGAATGATCCATAAAACCTCTATCACATATGGGTGAGAGGAATTTCACACACCACTCTAACTCTGAGACTTTGCCTTTATTTTTCAAAGACATATGAATTTTATTTGAAACAAAAATAAAGGACATATGACTCAGTCTGGATATTGAAATACTAATTCGAATCCAGGACTAAAAGATAAAAGAAAAACAAACATATCCTTAAAGTATACCTTCGGCATAGAAACACCCAGTGGTTACTTAAAACTAGGTTTTAAGAACAATTACAATATTCCTTAAGGCTTACCATAGACACTAAGGCACCTGGTAACTACTTAGGATTTGGTTCTAAGGAAAATTAAAATATTCCTAAGGCTTACCATCGACACTAAGGTACCCGGTAACTACTTAGGATCATGTTCTAAGGAAAATTAAAATATTCCTAAGGTAAAATATTCCTAAGGCTTACCATCGACACTAAGGCATCCGTTAACTACTTAGGATCGCGTTCTAAGGAAAATTAAAATATTCCTAAGGCTTCCCATCGACACTAAGGCACTCGGTAACTACTTAGTATTGGGTTCTAAGGAAAATTAAAATATTCTAAGGCTTACAATCGACACTAAGGCACCCGGTAAAAAAATTACGAAACTACCCTTGAGGTATACCTTCGACATGAAAGCATCTCGGTACCCCTAATGGACTCAAAAATGATCTTAAAAGGCTAAAGAAACCTTAAATTTTTACCTTTGGCATAAAAGTCCCCCGGTAAGAAAAATTATAAAAATGCCCTTGGAGTATACCTTCGACATGAAAGTATCCCGGTACCCCTAATAGACTCAAAAATAACCTTAAAAGGCTAATGGAACCTTAAACTTTCACCTTTAGCATAAAAGCATCCTGGTGAGAAAAATTACAAAAATACCCCTGAGGCATACCTTCGACATGAAGGTATCCCGATACCCCTAATGGACTCAAAAATAACCTTAAAAGCTAAAGGAACCTTAAACTTTCACCATTAGCATAAAAGTATCCCGGTGAGAAAAATTACGAAAATGCCGCTGAGGTATACCTTCGACATAAAGGTATCCCGGTACCCCCAATGGACTAAAAAATAACCTTAAAAGGCTAAAGGAACCTTAAACTTTCACCATTAGCATAAAAGCATCCCAATAAGAAAAATTACGAAAATGCCCCTAGGGTATACCTTCGACATGAAAGTATCTCGGTACCCCTAATAGACTTGAAAGGACAAGTAATGATGATTCTTACTCTAAATGGGCAATTTAGATTACCAAAATGACCTAAAGTATGAAAATTGCTAATGGGTCCCTAAATTT
>JBBYHL010000022.1:15518596-15557222 GCA_038381835.1 Adansonia madagascariensis | reverse complement strand
GAAAACTTAAGTTGACAAAACTTTGTGATTTAGAAAATGAGTGAGTATTTTGATGATTTTTGGCAAAAGAAATTATTATGAACAAGGATGATAAAAATGTAAAATATGTTCACGCCTTGATACGAGCCTATGGGAGGTCAAAGCATGTTCTGGAGGCTGATTAGGGTGATATGGTGACATTCGAATGTCTTGAGATGAAGCTCGAAAAAACAACTCAATTTTGACCATAACCAAAAACAGGGAAAACATCGTGCTATGCCGTTTCCTGAATTTATTCTAAATTGGTTTGAAGGCTTTAAAGGGTGGACAAGATACCATTAGAAAGGTAACTCAACAAGAGTCAATCTAAAAATATTCCCAATATCCTAAAAAGTCCCTTTCCAAGGGAATAAATTTTCAAGTTCGGATTATTACGCTGCTGGCAAAGCATGTAAGGAAAATGATGTGTCAAAATTTGAAAAATCATTCTATACTCGTTTGGTATCAAAAAAATTGTAGATAATACCTTTCTAGAAAGGGAATTTCACGACCTTTTTAAGAAAAATGTTTGACAGATTTGGAAAAATCATTTAGTGGGTTTAAGGGCCCAACTAAAATGCACTTTGTTAACTCTAGGGATTCTAGATAGTCTAGGTTTAAAAAATCGTAACTCTTTCATCTGGACTATTCTGATGATGAACAAGACCTCGTTTTAAAGATATTTTGACACACTTTCAAAGAAAAATATTATAAAATTCATAAAAAATTGTTTGGGATTTTAAAGTGATTTTTCAATTTGTAACAGTGTTGCTGCCAGTAGGGGACAAAGTAAAGCAAAGGATATTTCCTATTCTCTTTATGTTTACGAGTCCAAACTCGAGTAATCAACAATTGAACATCCATGACTGAAGGGAAAGAGTGGCATGAGCCTCACAAACTCATTTGCACAGCCCTGGAGTAATTTGGGATGATGAAACAGCCCATTGGTTATACCACTCAAGGTTTTAACTGGAAAACAAGGCACGACCATTTCAGGAACAAGTGCAAGGCCATTTTCATTAGAAAATCAGAAGTTTTGAGCTCATTTAATCAGGATTGCAGATCTAGAAAGCTTCAGTTTCCCTAAGATCTATTGCTAACTTTAAGAAAAATGCTAAGTTCATGTTAGTCCTTATTGGTTGAGGTTAACATGCTTGGCTTGAGGAGGTTTTGAAAATCAGTTTTTGATAGCCATCAAACATGCATTTAGACAAGGAGAAGACACTAAACATACAAGGAGATGGCACAAAACATAAATAGGGATGCAAACTTTACCAATGATTTTGACAAAGAAAGTGTTATGCACACATCTCATGAAATGAAGCATGCTGAAAATGACAATGATTCATGACAAAATGCAAGCTAACATATTAACATGCTTGAAATATGCTAGGCTAAGGATTCATACATGGATTAATCATAACAAGATGCATGGATATGGCATAAAATGCATGAGCAAGAGCTATCAAAATAATGAGGATGAAATGAGGCATTTTGCACATCAAAGGGGCATTAAGGCATCCAAATCCTAAACTACCACAACCAAAAGCCATAATAATGCATGAGAATCCTAAGAGGGTGATGGAAACATGGAAAGCTCACTAAAATGATGAAGATGCTGAAAAACAGAAAATAAAAGTGATAAAGGAAGAAGTCATACCAACAAAACTTCAATTTTTGGCCAAATAGTTACAGCAAAGATGGCTTGAATTTTCTTCTTTTCTTTGTTGTTAATACGCAAGAAAAAGAGAGAAATAATGAGGTTTTGGTTCGGTATAGAAAGGGTAATTTTCAGAATGTGTAGTGGTTGAAAGTGAGTGTTTTTAGGCTATTTTTGGGTGCTGAGTGAAGAGCTACTAGATTTGGTTTTCTTGATCTTTGAATGTGCTTTGGAAACTGAAAACGAGCTAGAATCTCCCTCTTTCCTCAGCTAAGATATAAACGGTCTATTTATACTAGAATTTTGGAGCCAAATTAGAGGTATTTTTGGTCATTTCTTAAGGGGGACAAAGTGATGTCAGCTTAATGGCTATAGAGTGGCTATAGGGAGCAACTTGCTACCAATGTGATGACATAGGTGGTTGGTTTAAACACTAAAATGATTTTCCAGCAAATAGGGTGACTGATGGTGATCTTGGTCAATAAACTAGGGAGAACTAGGGTGATCATATGACATTAACCTTTTTGATCTAATTTAGACTTCAAAAATGTTTTGATTAATTAAAAAGTCCAAATTTGTAATCTGATATGGGTTTTGATCTTTTCTGGTGCAAAGAAACGAGTTAAAATCGAGTTGGATCAAATATGGAAAATGGCAGCATGTACTGATACATTGCAGAATGTATGATACATTTGGTCCAAAAACCTTGAGTGTATTGATACAATGTTCATTGTATCGATACAATGATCATTGTAGCGATACTATGAACCCTTGTATCGATTCAATGCTTCATTATATTGATACATGGTGATATGTATCGATACATTTCTTTACAGAATGCATGTTTTGGTCTTGGCATGGCCTAGTATCGATACATAAGCTCTTCTATCAATACATAAGCTCATGTATCGATACATTTACATGTTGTATCGATACAAATAGGGACATTTCAAATTTTTGGATTATTGGAGCATTGTATCGATGTTTAATAGCAGTGACAACACAGATATCTTATCATGTTGCTTGTTCAACTGATCAATGATACTGCATTCATGCTCTGCTTAATGAACTTAAAGAATTCTATAGCTTCTTTCTTACTCATTGGCTTCTTGACAGCTACTGAATTTAATTCTTTAGTTGCAAGCTTTATGTTTGAGGGATAAGAGTAGTGTTCTCTTTACCCTTTGCCATTGACTTTTTGATTGACCTGAATGATTCTCCAATGGATATCTTACCATTTTTGATAGCATTATCAATCATTTCACCTAATATAACCATATCAGCAAAATTTTTCATGGTGTTTCCTACTGACCTGTCATACTAGGGAGCTCACAAGGTGTAGATAAACATGACCATCATTTCTCTCTCAATCAAAGGATGGTGAACTTGAGCTATTGCTTCTCTCCACCTTTGAACATATTGCTTGAAGCTTTCTGTTACAACATAGCCCGAATACAAATCCTGACCAGTTGACTTAAAATTGTTGGTGTACCCATTGTTCCTATATATCATTATTCTTCTATTTTTTAGGGGCCCATATTATTATCTTTCTTATTTTTCATGTTTGAGGACTAAGTTGGCAAGATGAATCGCTCACTTGACTTAACTATAGATAGTCATTACGAAACAACCATTTATTTAGAGTCGCCACTAATCTTATTTTGGCTAGATAGATTGGTCACCTATCAGAGATCGCATTTCAAGGTTACAAAACTCTTAAAAACAAACTTCGAGGTTTGCGCTCATACTAGAGATCGTAAGAAAGGGTTTGGGAGTTAGTTACAATAACAAGGAAAGATCAACCTTCTCATAATGCCTAACAATCGGTACCTTATTAATCATGTGTTAACATAAATTTTTGTTTTATTCTTCAATATTTAATTATAATTACTATTTATCAAAAACAAAATAAAATTTTATGAAACAAATTTATTATTTTGGATAAGAAAATCAGGTTTTAATATTTTAAAAAATCAAAATACTTTTCACACCCTTATGGAAGACCAGAAGAACATGAGCATTTTATTATTCTCTTTCATACCTCATTGAAGAGTCAGTGGAATATGAAAGGTTTTAAAAATCAAAATGTCTTTGGTACCCTGTTAGAGAATCGATGGAATATAAAATGCTTTTTTTTTTTTGAAAATTGAAAAATCTCAATTTTCATTTCGAAAAGGGTATCTCATTAGTAAAATAATTCGTAAACCCCTCTTATATTCTAGGAGAAATTCTACATTCTATTTTAACATTAGAGATATTGCCTTAATTTTTCAAAAATTCTAATGTTATTACTTATATTAAAAATAATAAAAATTACCCTAGGACTCAGTCTAGACAAAATGTACTAAACTCGACTCTAAAGACCTGAATGTAGTCGATATGACCAACATGCCCTCTAAAGTACACCTTTGACGTAAAAGTATCCTAGTGACCCTTAAGGACTTAGATCTAAAAGTAAATTAAAGAAATGTTACTAAGGTGTACTTTTGACATATAAGTATCTCGATACCCTAAAAGATTCTAAAACTTTATAAATAAATGAACCTATTCCTATTGTACACCTTCAACGTAGAAGTTCTCAGTGGTCGCATAGGACTTGGTTCTAACTTAATTATCAAATTGTCCCTAAAGTTTACCTTTGACATCTAAATGTCCAGTAACCTAGAAGACTGGATGACTCAATAAAAGATGAGCCCATCCCTATTATGCACCTTTGACATATAAGTATTTCGGTGATCACAAAGGATTTTCATTTCAAAAAGGTCATTATTAAAATAATCCATGAACCCTGTAATATTCTAAGAGAATGTTATTTTAACATTAGAGACATTGCCTTAATTTTTTAAAAATTCTAATTTTATTAATAATATTAAAAATAATAAAAATTGCCCTAGGAGTCAGTCTAGACAAAATGTACTGAACTCGACTCAAAAGGCCTAAATGCAATCAATATGACTAACATATCCTCTAAAATACACTTTCGACATAAAAGTATCTTGGTGACCCTAAAGGAGTCGATTTTAAAAATAAACTAAAGAAATGTTACTATGATGTACCTTTGACATATAAGTATCTCGATACCCTAAAGATTCTAAAAATTTATAAACAAATAAACCTTTTTCTATTGTATGCCTTTGATGTAGAAGTATCCTAGTGATCACATAAAACTTGGTTCTAACATAAATTACCAAAATATCCTTAAAGTCTACCTTCGACATCTAAGTATCATGGTAACCTAGAGGGCTGGATGACTCCATAAAAGATGAACCTATCCCTATTATGCAGCTTTGACATATAAATATCCCAGTGATCATAAATGATTTGGTTTTAGGGTAAAATACTAAAATACCCTTAAGGCGTACCATCAACTTATAAGTATCCTGGTAACCTAAAAGGCTTAATGACATCATAAATAAATGAAGCCACTTCTACTATATACCTTTGACATAGAAGTATCCTACTGATCACATAGGACTCAATTCTAAAGAAATTACTAAAATACCCTTATGGTGTACCTTTGACCAATAAGTATCCTGGACACCTAGAGGACTCTAAAATAATACGAAATAACCATTATACCCTCCATGGATAACTTAAATATCAGAATTGACCTAAAATACAAAATTGCTAATAGGTCTTTAAACTTTTCAAAATTATATTTCGTACCCTAACGAAAAACTGAAAGAATACGAAAAGTTTTAATAATTTCTACACCCTATGGAAAACCACAGGAATGTTAAAATATTCTTAAAATTTCAAAACTATCATATTAACTCTAAAATACAAGGTTTTTTCCCTAAAACTTTTTAAATTTTCAATTTAGGCCCTATATAAAATAAAACATAATTAAACACAAAATTTATCACAATAAATCATGAAAATCATACCAAAGACCATATAATAAATTCGGCCAAGTAACTATGGCCTTAGAACAAAAATTTTGCAATTTTGTAAATAAGCCCCTAAACTTTCTAAAATTACAAAATGGCCACAAAAAGATGGAAAATGCATATAGCATATTCATACATGTCAAGATAAACATGAAAACATATTCACTAGCATACATAAGCAATTGACAAAGCATGAATGGCCTTGAAACAAAATTTTCCATTTTTACTATTTAGTCCTTACATAATAGAAAATCATAAATTAACATAAAACATATCATGAAAAATCACAAAAATCACACCAAAAATCATGAAAATGATTTGGCCAAATATCTAAGGCCAAACAATAATTTTTTCACCTTTTGCAACTTTGTCCTTGAATTTTTAAAAATTACTAAATGGCCCCAAAATGGTGTAAAATGCATAAAACACATTAAAATATGTTAAACTAAGCATAAAAACACTTCTAAGGCTGACTACAAGGTTTGGCCAAGCTTAAATGGCCTAAGAAAAAATTTTACAATTTTTGCAATTTAGTCCTAGGATTTCCATATTTACAAAATAATTTTTGTATTTACAAAATAAGCAAAAAAAATGAAAAAATCTTAAAATTTTCAAAATTAGATTTAGGCAAGCTTAGTATCAAACTTTCAAGGCCATCGAAAGCTTGGGAAAATTATTTTTAGGCCCCTAAAAGTTTCAAACTTTACAAAATAGGTAAATTTCATGAAATTGAACATGAAAAATTATTCAAAGCCATAAATATTTTAGATCCAAATATATTTCAACTAAAAACAATATTTTTCATCACATATTTGCATAAATATCACCATATATATGTCATAATTTTTACCAAGCTAAAATATAGATAAAATCAACATAAATAGTGGATAATCAACATAAATCAACCTGAAAGGTATCAGGAAAAATTAAAAAAAAATACACAAATAGAAATAACAATATTAGTAAAAGGAAGAAAATTGAATGAGAGTAATGAAACAAAAAAATTTTGTACAAGAATTTAACTTAAAAAGTTTGAAAATCTACTAAATTTTTATGTTTTTTAGTGGTTTTTTGTTCTAAAGCCTAAGGTCCCAATCTAAGAAAATCATCCCCTATTTATAGGGGATAGAAATTGGCCAAGGGCTGAAGAAACTACCCTTGTCCAAATTGGTCCTAGAGAATTCTAGGCTTTTTTCTTTTTTGTTTGTATTTAATATTTATTATATTTTTTTTTACTATTTTTTACTTTGATTTGAATTAAATTTATTACTTTTGTCATTTTATGAATTACATCATTCATGACATCATCAATTCTAGAGATATTTAGATGATATTTGTCTAATATGTAAAATTATACTACAAAAATTAATGAAAAGAACCAAATTGTAAAAATTAAAAATTATATATTTTAAATATAATTTCATATGATCAATTTATTTTAATCTAAAACAAATCAATTTTAATGTTCAAGAAAAAAACCATTAAAAATAGCAAACTTGTAAAATTAGGAGAAAACCTTACAAGGAAAAATTATTATATGTGAAAAAATCCAAACTCATAAAATAAATTAAATTTTTACAAACTAAATTAATATGAATTCAACAATAATATTGGAAGAATTTTGAAAATAGTAAACTTAGAAAAATTTTCTCAAAAAAATTTATAAAGTAGAAAACTCTATATCTCAAAAATAGAAAAATTATGAAAGAAATATGCAACACTCATAAAATAAAATGAATTTTTCAAAAATGATTTAATATGATCTAAAAATAATATTTGAAGAATTTTGAAAGTTATAAACTCAGAAACCCTAAAAAAATTTATGGAATAGAAAACTCCATATTTTGAAAATGGGAAATTTTTAAAAATATGTTCAAATTTTATAAAAATGAATTTTATCCATCATATTAATCAAAATATTAATTTATAAAAATAATAAAGGTTAAAACTGGAAATCTAAAATAATTTTTACTAAAGCATTTCATGAGTATAATGCTCACGGTACTATAACGTATTCTAATTTAAGTCCTAAAATAGACAAATTGACACCTTGTGGTATGAAATGCCAATATGAATTTTTCCTTGAATACTTGTAATTTTTCAAAGTGTATATTGGCATAAATACCGTACAAGTATCCGTAAAAATATATGATGGCTAACTACCCAAATTTAACAAACAATTCTTGAAAAATTCTTAAAAATGGAAAATTTGATCGTGATAACATCAGTAAAAAATTCAAAATAATAGAAGTATAAAGTTAAAAATTAATTATTTTATCTTAATATTTGTCCTTTTTGCTTGAGATTTATTCTTCATAACCCTTGAAATTGCACTAATTTTGTTAGTGCACCTGCGGTCATTTATGTACAACTAAATAGGTCTTGAAAATGTACATTCCCCTTAAAGAAAATTTACCTCCACAGGGACAAGTGCTTAATTTGGTATCTCAAAGGCTTTTTTTCTTTTCATATTCATGAATGAGAGACAATCTGGGCCTAGTTAGATACATGCTTACATTAATTAAGGAAAATGCAAGCCAAATTCACTCATGTCTAAATTCTTATAAGATCAAGTCCTATACACCAACAGATGGCTGCCCCAGTTAGGCTATCCTGGAAGCAGTGAATTAGTATCTTTTCATTCTCTTCATTTCTAGGCATCTTGAGGTAGTACATCCAAAGGTGGGCAGTAAGGTCTGTAGTCTTATTGTACTTTTCAAATTTTGGCAATTTGAATTTTGGTAGGTTAACGAGATGAAAAACCAGTCCTAAAGATTTAGCATTGACAATCTTAAATTTCTCATTTTTTTTGACAACCCGAATGTGCATTTCCAATGACTGATAGTTGTTTAACTTTTCACCATTTGTTAAAGACTTTTTTGCTCTTTTTTCCTTCATTTACTCATCGAGACCTGGGACTATAGGTCTTACTAGTGAAAAGTCTGCACCTAAAAATCCTTAAACCTGATAGGGTACCATTGCTAGGTTAATGTAAATGAATGGTTGAGTTGATGAGATCGTCACTGTCAGAGGATGCTATTCATGTGATGCCCCTTCTTGAGCATTGACGGTTTTAATACCACCGTTCAAGCTACTTTCAGGATTAACCAGTTGTTTTCTTCTATTGAAGGTGTTTGTTTGTCTTATTTTCTTCAAAGACTCGGATAATAGCTTAGTTAATTTTGCAATCTTGGCTTGCAGTTCCTCATTCTTACAGAGTGATTATTCTTAAGACTCCATATACATGAGCTTGAGTTGTTCGATATGGATTTCGTGATCATTTTTCATGGCTTTCTAATGATCGCAAGTGTTATATCAATGACAAACAATAGGTTCCATGTTTTAGAGCACTTTCACTTTAGATCATTACTAGATTAGAATTTTATGATGTGTCGTAAGTATGTTTGATAAGATGATGGTGAGTATGCAATCATAATAGTAGATTACTATTAACATGAATGAATAAAGCAATAAAAGAATTGGGTTATTCATGCAAATGCTAAAGGGATAATTGGATGAGGGGACAACTTCTCTAATAACGTCTTTCATTATAGCAACAAAATATCCTAATTACACATGATCACATTTAAAAATGCTTGACACACTTACATTGCTTAATCATATGTTTCAAAAAATATAGCAATTCTTGTTCATGGGCTTCGATGGATAAGATATCACATGTTGAGGATTTGGACTACCTGAATCTGCTTGGTGAGATAGTAGTAGCAGTCTTGATATTTTTGGCATGCCTGATCAACCATTTATAGCTATTCTTTCTCTCTCCATTCAGAGGCTCTTACTAATTCATCAACTCGGCCTTAGTGAGCTTATAGAGAATGCTCTAATTCTTGAATTTTGACTGTGAGAGACTTATTCTCAACCTAGTTCGCTCTCAAGTCTGGGACTCGAGCTTTTATACTTTTTTTGGTAATTTGATGTAAGGGCAAGGGTTCTAATAAACTTCTTTTTTTTTTTACTTAGGCCTCTTCTTTCTATCGATGCAGCTCTTTTTTTTAGGGTAGTAATTTTTACCTCCCACTTTACTGATAACTTACCAAGGCACCAAGACTTGCTTGCATTACCAAGTGCCATACAGTCTTTCATCAGATTCTTAAGATCTTCCTTGAAGCGGTTGTTCTCTTTGACAACCCGGTTCATTTCACTATCCTAAATATAGAAGTTAATTTCTAGTTGGCTCTTTTATTCCTTTAAACGAGTGATTTCCTTAGTAAAGGTTGCCTTTTCTTGTTTGAACTTATGCTTGAGCAATTCTATATCAGAGGGGAGTTCATCAATGGATACTTATGATGTTCCAACACTAAAAAAGGGTAAAACATTGTTGATGCAATGGACTCTTCACTCATCATATCCTAAAGTCTTACTACTCCCTTTCCAATACCTCTCCATACAGCAGTAGCTAAATTTTTGACTTGTAGTAGGGCTTGCCATAATCAAAATTCTATTACTCAAAGTCTTAAGCAAAAAGGATGGATTATCAGCACTAAAATTGTCATAAGACTAGGATAGAAGCATATATAGTACTTCTCTATAATCCCATAAGCGGTACACAACTATGATTATTTGTGGTAAAAACCAAAAGACCTTTCATGCCATTTTTTCCCCTCTGAGATTTCAAAATTTTAGGACTCATTGCTCCTTAAACTTATCTTAGGGCCATTCCTTCTAAAGGATCTTAGAGATAGGGTTGAAGTTGGGCAAGAAATTGTATAACATTCTCTTTACTTCAAGGCAAAAGTTGCTAACATGCAAAATATGAAGAAGTGGCATGCATCCAATTAAACAACCCATCCTCATTTTCTTATAAAAACTAAGTTAGAATAGTTTCAGTAATAACAGCAGGTATAGGATTGATGTTAAAGTATAATCATGAAAAGTGATTTGTCGCTGTCCTTTCAACATAGACTAATATTTTTGGAAATATGACTAGATTGTATATCACTATGCATAGATATCTTAAATTTTTTAGATGTCAACGGTATTTGCCATTACTTTCTTCAGACTGCCCCATGAGATGCACTCACTATTCCTCTTTATCTTGATATGACTCTCGATCTAAGACTCTGTTGCCTCAAAAATTTAAGCTCATATTTTCTTAAAAGTTGAGACTGTAAAGGTTTACAATATATCCTATCAATCTTTGCTTTCTCAATGTTAAGTAGCGCTGCATATTCATCAACTATGGGGACCAAATCTTTATGATTGAAAGTGAAGCATCGGTATATCGGGTTATGGAATTGAGATAATACTTGCAATAGGCTAACATCCAAATACATATAAAGTAAAATGGTTATTTCTCTATATCTCTCCATGAATGATTCCATATTGGTATTGCTCTAACTGGCCCATATATATTTTAGATCTTAATAATCATTCTGATTGTACCCTTTCATGCAATGTCTATATATACCCAGGTTTGAGAACGTCCCCATCTCGACACTACTGGCATTATGACCATGCTTGGACTTCTTCAAAAGGCTTTAGAATAAAAGTGGCCCACTACTTCATGATAAACACCCCTTGTTGAACACTAAACCATTTGCCAATCATCATACAATGACAATGATTATGATGAAATAATGCATATGTCAAAAAGAAGAGGCAAAAGGAATGAGTTAGGGACCATATGAAATAATAAACATAAAAAAAGAGAATAAAAGAATAGCAATAAAAGTACATCACAAAAGTTTTTCCTAACAACAGCCAATACGATGACTAGGGGCGGGCATGACAATTATGAATGTTATGATAGTAAATGGATAGCATAACAGCATGTCAGGGTTAAAAAAATTGCCTTTAATGAGGTGACGCAATACCTTATGGGGATAGAAACTAACTGACTAAGAGGACGACATTTGTTCGTCACCATCTATGATAGGTACACATTAAGCCATCATTTGGACAGCATGACAACTTATTTAGCTCAGATATGACTCTTTTAGGATGACACGGGGCATTATAGGCAAAGGCATTTGCTTGTCATCACCCACTTATTAAAGAGAATTAGCCATTGAGCCTAACAATATGCCTTAAAAAAAGATCATGAAATAAAATGACAAATGATGGTGACAATGTTTGTCCATTATCGACTATGTAATCATGGTGTATAGGAGTAAAGGTAAAAAGAATTTCCCAGAGTGACCCTATTTTTTTATTATTCTAGTAGCACTTCAGTAAGGTTTGACATTGTTTAGCTTGTAAGGTTTATTATATAGTTCAAGTTGATGCCTAAATTGGCATCTGAATCACTCCTTCATTCCATAAAGACAAGTAAGGCACCCTAATCTTAAGCGTATTGTAGGTTTGGCGAAATGAGTTTGATATGATGGATGTATTTCTCTATGCAAATATGGAGTGGTACTCACTAGAATAGGTAATTTACACCTTAAAAGATCTTATTATGCCTATGCAGAGGGGTACTCATAAAGGTGTATAGCTTACTTCCTCCTAATAATTGGGGTGCTAATCTCACCATGGAGTTTGGTAAGAATCTAATGTAAATGCATGTGCACAGTGTACATAGGGGAAACAATCAAAATTTTTATTTCCTTATATTACCATACTTATTCAGATTATGCATTCATATTACGCTTGGTATAGTTGTATATTACGATTATAAGATATAACAGATCGATGTAAAATTGCATTTTTCAATGAAAATTTACAAAAGGAAGTGTGCATGACGTAATGTGATGGTTTTACATCCAAGACAAATCTAAATCATGTATGTAGACTCAGGAAGTCCATATGTAGGCTGAAACAAATTTCATGGGGTTGAAACATCAAATTTGATCAAGCAATTAAAGAATTTTGCTTTATAGAGAATCTAGATGATTTGTGTGTCTATAAGAAGATAAATAGGTAGGCTATTGTTCCCTTGGTGCTATATGTTGATGACATATTGCTCATAGGAAATAACATACCAATGCTACAAGCCACCAAGGTCTGGCTACCTAAACTATTCTCCAATAAGGATTTAAAAGAAACAGCATGTATTTTAGGAATCAAGATCTATAGAGATATATTGAAAAGACTGCTTGGCTTATCCCAATCCACTTACATAGGCAAACTACTAAAGAGGTTTAGCATGAAACCTTTAAAAGAGGAAACTTGCCTATGGTACATGGCGTACAATACTCAAAACAGATGCATTCTAAAACATCAAATGAAAAGGGCATGGATGGATAAGATCCGATATGCCTCAGCTATTGGATCTATTATGTATGCTATGCTATATACAAGGCCAGATGTATCATATGATCTAACTATCATGAGTAGATACCAAAGTGATCTTCATGAAAGTTATTAGATTGCTTACATATGAAGGACTAAAAATATGTTTCTAATATATGGTAGGGCTAAACTTCATGTAAGAGGTCATACTGATTCTAGCTTCCAATTTAATTGGGATGATAGTAAATCATAAAGTGATTTTATATTTACCTTTAACGGTGCTGTAATCAGTTAGAAAAGTTCCAAATAGGCTATAATTGTAGACTTAACAACTAAAGCTGAATACATCTCTGAGTGTGAGGTCATGGAAAAGGTAGTTTGGATGAAGAAGTTTATCACCAAACTTGGTATGGTTGCAAGCATTTTTGATCCAGTACCATTTTACTATGATAACAATGGAGCCATAGTGCAAGCTAAGGAAGCAAGGTCTCATCACAAATCTAAACATGTGTTACGGAGATATCATGTCATTAGAGACATTATTAAAAGATGTGATATTAGTATGGAACGAGTACCCACTGAGGAGAACTTAGCTAATCCTTTTACTAAAGTTCCATCCCAGCAAAAACATGATCATCATATGAAAGACATAGGACTTAGAAATATAGGCAATTGGCTTTATTGCGAGTGGAAGATTGTTAGTGAAGCCTTATAAACCAATCATTGTGGCTCCTAAGTATTAGAATTTAGTTATTTCATGTAATCAAACATTAAATTTAATTAATGTTATAAGGGTATTTCTTTATCCATAAGATTTAATTATATAATTGTTATAGATATCTTATGTAGATAAAGCCCATGAAACATATTAGCCTTGTAAGGAATTGTAAAGAGTTACAATTATACAATCCCTATGCATCAAAGCCATGTTTCTAAAAGCATTTTTGCTTATCATATTGTCAAGACAAGGCATTTACAATGCACAAAGATTGGTATATGCCCTAAAGCTTATCATGCAAACACTAATTGGATAAAGCCCATGAAACACAGTGGCCTTACAAAGTTAGCAATGAGTTATGATAATGAAATTCTTATCCAATAAAGCCCTGTTTCAAAAAAAACATTGCTAGGAATTGTATTATCAAGACAGGGCATTCATAATATACAAAGACTAGCATATGCTAAGCCTCCAAGCATTTGATGCATGTAACTCTTTGATCTCATAAAAGTTAGAGTATAGAGATACTTGAGGATAGCTATGGGTGCATGTTTTATGGAAACTCCATTTGGTATAAGTCACTTCAGTGTCTATGGAATATGTTCTAACATGCCAGTCTTGTATGTTAGTCCTCAGACTTATGATACCAGGCCATCTCATATAAGGAGTGTCACCACATGCCCGCTTTTAAAACGTTAGATGATCCGAAGGGCATAGCACGCTCAATTTAAAAATGAATGATGGTTGCTTGTGGTCGAGTCTTTGAATTATCCCATGGTCAAGTTTTGGATTAGGCTTAATTATTTGAAGGAGAGGGAGACCGTCAGGCAAATCACTCACCGAACTAGTCACTATTGATAGTTTTAGGCTAGGTAGAATTGGATGCCTATTGATAATAATATTTTAAGTTACAAAACTTGAAACATCAGTTGGGTTCGAGAGTTGGTTACAAGCGAGGAAGGATTAGCATTCTCACGATGCCCGAAATTGATACCTACTAGCTACGTCTCATTTTGGTCTCGATTAAATCGGTTCTATTTTGTCTTTATTTAGATATAATCCTTTTAAACACATGAAGTTTTGGTGGAAAATACAAATCTGGGTTTTCTAAAGAAACTTAGATCACCTATGCGCCTTAGAGATGTGAAGAACACAAGGATTTTTGTGAAAATAATGCCAAATTAGATTAAAAAATTGGATGTTTCATATCAGGCACTGAGGAGATACCAATATAAAACATTGCCTTGTAAATTTTATTAAAAAGAAATAAATTTTAAACATGTATGCATGATAATTATTACAAAAGGATACGTGTTAGTAAAACGAAAAAGGAGAAATATGATAATATCATAACAAGCAATAACAAACAAAAGCACGTAAAAAAGAGGGATAATCAAAATGTATCTCATAATTGCATTCAATTATTGAAGAATAACTGGGATGACAATTTTAGAAACCAGTTTGGATTCGATGGTAATTTAAGGGACAAAGATGATTTTAATCAAAGCAGTCTAAAGCACCCAAAAGAGAGAAAATTTTGGATTTTTTAGGTAAAGTAGGGTTGGAATATCCCCTCAGAGAGGTGGGATTGGAGTATCCTCAAAAATAGAGTTAGGAAAATATTTAGGGATAAAGAGAAAATTTAGATTTTTAATTATAAATAGGGTTAAAGTGTCCATTCAGAGTAATGGAGTTAGAGTATCTCCACTAGTGAAAATTTTAATATGAAATCTTTTTTATATTTTTGTATTTTAGCCTTGATCTGAGTCAAAAGGGGCTGGTATTATGGGGGAACCAATGAATGCATTTTGAGACATTCAAACGTGTCGGTAAAAGGAGATTCAGAAATTAAGTTGAAAACAGAAGGCAACATCATGTCATCTCCATTCTTGATTTTTTTTTGGTGCATCCGAAGGCTTCACAAGGTAAATGAGGTACCATTGGAAAGGTTACTCGATAAGGTTTACTGTAAAAATATTCCAAAAATCCTAAGAAATGACTTTCTAGGCAGAATTAATTTTTGAATTTGAGTCTGTCTTAACACTGGCAGTATGTATAAGGTAAAAGGCTTGATAGACTTTGAAAAATTGTTCCAAGCTTATCTGAAATCGTTAGATCATGAACAATACCTTTATAGAAAGGGAATTTTATGAACCTTTTATGAAAACTATTTAAAAATTTTGTAAAAATCATCTGATGGGCAAAAATGGCCTAAACAGAATGTTGCACATTGGTTCCAAGGGTTGCAGACAGCAAAAGTTTGAAAAATCATAACTCCCCCATCCGAGATCATGCGAATGCAAATAAGAAACTGTTAGAAAGGTAATTCGATGCCATTTAAGGGAAAAATATTAGAAAAATCAAAGGAAATATTTTGTGGTTCGAAAATGATTTTCCAATTTGGACTATAGTGTTGTTAGAGCAAAAACAGGGGATTATTTGATATTCCAAGTTTCTTTAGGGTCAAATTTGATTTATGGACATCAGAACATCATAACACAGGGGAAAAAATGACACAAGCATCATGAGTTCATTCCATAATCTTGAAGTAGTTTGGGATGATGAAAGAACCCATTGACCATGCCATGAAGTTGTTTGACTAAACAGAAGTTATGTTTGCTTGAAAAAATAGCATCTTTAGACTTGTATTATCTTGAATCCAGAGCTGAAGTATTTTCTTTGTCCCCAAGATTAGAAAACCAATTTTATGAAAGCATTAGGTCCATGCTATTCTTCATCTATTGTAGGTAGCATGAACTTAACTTGGGGATTTCTTTTAAAAATTATATTTTTAACAAACAAGCATGCATCTTGATAGGAATGACATAAACAAAACATAACATGCACTAAGATGAATAAGGACTAAACATGCAAACATACACACAAGTGACATATTTACATGGAAATAGTGACAAAAATGTGACAAGATGACAAATAAGGTGTATGAACATATTTAACCAAAAGAATGTAGGCTAAAGTTGTCAAGACAGTACTTTTATGTCATAAGACTCTTTAAAACACATGAAAATGCATGAATATACATAAGACATGTTAATGTGAACATTTAAGCATGTGTTAAGCATGAAAGATATTTTGCCTACCATGTAATATCAAGGAATCAAGATAACATCAACACTCTAAGACTACCACAAAAAAAGTAGCAATAATGCATAAGAACCTTAAAAAGGTCATGGTAACATGAAGAGATCAATAAGAGGATGAAAATGCTGAAAAATCATAGAATATGCAAAGTCAAGTGGAGAAAATATACCAAAAGTTTCAAGCTTCAACCTTTTCTCTGAGCAGTAGTTTTGAGCTTTACCTTTTTTAGGTTAAATAGCAAAATAATGATGAAAAGAAGGGGTTTTTTAGTTAGGTATGGATAAAGAGGAGTTTTTGAAAGGTACTCTGGGTGAAATAAAAGTTTTTGGGAAGACTTTTGGTGATGGTTTTAAAGGGCTTCGAAAATAGAGAAAAGTTTCTTAGCTTTTGGTAGGAGTGGGAATATTGAAAAGATGAAGGAATGATTAGAAGTGAAAGTTTTTCTACTGGGAATCTCTTTTTTTTTTAGTTATCCTCCTTCTCGATTGAGTCTAAGGTTGGATTACATAGCCATGTGGCCATGAAGATAAAAGATGAAAAAGTAAGGGCATTTTGGGGTTTTGGTGCATGTACCTCATGCAGAGGTCAGGTACAGTGCTCAACTATCATGCAAACCCATTGGTTTACTCAACAAATATAGTGGATCTAGACTACTTTATACAACTGAGCATTAGGTAAGTTTGGCCTTACCCTTTAACAAATTGCCCAATGTCATGAAATGTCTTTTGTCATTAGCTATTTGGACCTCCAAATTTTGTTTAAATCCAATCATAGGCCCAAAGACAAAGCTTGGTATGAATTTTGATGATTTTTTGTGCCAAAAACGTGTTTAAATCAGATTTTGAATCGATGGTGCAGGTGCTAAAAAATAGCTTGAACTAGGCAAATATGTCTTTGTGTATCGATACAGAACATTGTGCATCGATACACAAGACAATTTTTACCCATGATTATTGATACAATGAAGCATATATCAATACCAAGAGCAAAGATTTGTTTCCAGTCTCGAGACTTAGAGGTATGTATCAATACTCCATGAACTTGTACCGGTACACAAGCTTGTATTTTGATACATTTTGGCAAAAATTATAACTTCAGCTACCGCCAAGGTCTGTATTGATACAAACATGCTAGGTATTGATACCACATCTTAGGTATCAATACCAAACCTTTTTGTATTGACACTACATGTGAAAATTTAAGTTTTTAGTGTTGTAAGGCCTCGTATCAATACTTGTGCACTAATATAACTTGCATGTACCTGTGGCTCCTCGACCTACCTAAACTTGGTCATAAACAGCAAGAAATTGATTTGTGTACTCATCCAAATGACTTTGATGACATCATGGAAAATGACCTTCGATGCCTCATTTTACATTTTTCTTTAATGTGACCTATAGGCTTTTCAAACCTTTCAAAAAAAAATTTTACCTGGTGCTGTCTAACCTAATAGTGCCTAATGACACAACATCCAGTAGTTGTCCCCCAGTTTTATTTTAATTTTTAATTTTATCATCCATTAACTCAGTCTTGAGGTGTCAAAAGTAGGTTTAACAAAATAAAGTGTCTACACCTGCTGCTATTTGGCCACTGGTAAGTATTAGGAACAGGGCAAAGATAAATAAACACCATTTTATTTGAGTGGGATGACGATTTCATGTGCTTGTAGAGGAGTAGAGAGTTACTTTAGTATCACGTAGAGATGGGTTAAATATACTTGCAGAAAAAGATATTTTGATGAGTTTTATAGGTTTTAACCTTTTTAATAGGTTATTTTTTGAGTTTAACCCTAAACAGGTGCGACTGGCTTGTAGGGGCTTCAAGGTAGGCAAAAAAAGATGTTCAGCTATTTGTGGACTAAGATAGACAAGTGCCACCAGCTTGTATGAGATTTAAGGTGGGTAAAGAAAGACGTTGAGCTCTTTATGGCTAAGATAGATAGGTTCCACTAGCTTATGTGGGCTTTAAGGTAGGTAAAAGAAGATGTCTAATTACTTCTGAACTAAGATAGATAAGTGCCACCAGCTTGTGTAAGCTTAGATAAACGTCATACTCTTAAAGCACTGAGGTAGGTAGGTGCCACCAGCTTGTATGGGCTTTGATAAGCATCCTGCTCTTTAAAAACTAAGGAAGGTAGGTGCCACTAGCTTGTATGGGCTTTGATGAGTGTCCTGCTCTTTGAGGATTGAGGTAGATAGGTGCCACCAACTTGTGTAGGCCTTGAGGTAAATAAAAAAAGCTTGTCTTGCTCTTTGTGGACTAAGGTAGATGGGTGCTAGTAGCTTGTGTGGGCTTAGATAGGCGTTCTACTCTTTGAAGACTAAAGTAGGTAGGTGCCACTAGTTTGTGTGGGCTTTGAGTAGGTAAGCATCTTACACTTTGAGGACTGAGGTAGGTAAGTGCCACCAACTTGTATGGGCTTTATGCTAAGTCAGGAAAAGCATCCTACTCTTTGAGGACTAGAAGGAAATGAGTTTAAATACCCTTCTTGGGTGATTTTCAATGAACACGTAAGGTCAAGGGTACTTACTCAAGGCCTTTCAAGATTTTTCAAAATCAAAAAATTGTACCTTAGGTTTCCTACAAGTTTGACTCATGTAAATGGGAGCTAGTACCTATATGATGTTAAATGCTATATAATACATGGCGATGCAATTGCCTGTCTAAGTGATGCAAGGGTAATAACTTTAAAAGCCTAATCTAGTGGTCGATTTTGGTCTTTTTTGGCTTTGATAAGTGGCTTTTTGCCCAGGGTTTATGAATCTTGCTTTATATTTCTAGAGGCTTTGAATGTTAAGGTTGTCCCTTTTTTAAAGGTGTGAAAGGTCTATGATCACTTATAGGAGGTTTTGAGCACATTTTCAAGATATGGGGTCCCAAGTCAAGAATGATTATGGCCTTAAGAGTTCATTCTTAGTCTTTAGACATGAAACAAAGCTCCTCTAAAGTTTTATCTTTCCAAGTAATGCTAGGAAATCCTGTTATCAATTTTGTTTATCTATCAAGCATTACCAATTAAATGATAAACATGATGCGACATGGAATGCAGGGTTACAAAAAGATTTTACGAGAAATTAAGTAATTGTATTTTCATTCAAAGAAAAAAGGTACAAGTTGTGACAAACTTATAAGATTGTGAAAAATTTTAAAATGCAAAAGAGATAAGAGAAGTCTTCCTGGTTGATTAGCTGTGATGCTGATAACATGAATTCTTCACTAAGTGCTTTTAGAGATTTCTTTTGAGAAATTAATCCTTTTATATGTTAGCCGACTCATAAAAAGATTCCTTAGATTACACTATAGTCGGATGGAGGCCTCAAAGCTAGGTATTTTCCATATTTTAAGTGTAGGTGTGTATAAGGTTTGGTGGCATTTGGTTAGCATAGAACAAATGGGTTAGGTTATGAAGTGGTGTCTTGATCAAAGTTGTGAAAAAGGGTGTGGTCAGTTAAGCCACCCTCTCGGGTTTTCAACTTATGATGGTCTTCTTTTCTTTTTTCTTTTCTTTTTGTGTCTTTTTTTTTTTTTTTGTTTTAGAATGGTAGGTGAAGGACTAATAGAATGCCCTTTTACATTTTCATCCTAAAGTACTTTGGGGCATAGTTTTTTTTAACAGAATCAGAGTTCATAGGGTTAAGAAGGCCGCTGCCATCCATCTCGATTAAGATTAGGGCTCCTTTAGAGAATACACGTTTCAACATGTATGGCTCTTCCTAATTTGGGGTCCATTTTCCTTAAGCATCTTTATGGATTGGGAGAATTTGTTTGAGTACCAAGTCACCTTCTTGGAATTGGCAAGGACAAACTTTTTTGTTATGGGCTCTCTTTATCCACTTTTGATACAATTGCCCATGATAAATGGCTTTAATTCTTTTCTTTTTAATTAGATTAACTTGCTGTCTCGTACCTTGTTCAGCTTCTTTAAGTTGAGATTCCATCAAGACTCTAAGTGAAGGGATTTCAATCTTGATTGGCAAGATAGCCTCCATGTCGTAGACCAAAAAGAATAGGGTAGCACCCGTGGATGTTCATACTGCTATGTGATAGGCATGTAGTCCAAAAGGTAACTTTCCATGCCAATCTTTATATGTCTTAGCCATCTTTTCAACTATCTTCTTGATATTTTTGTTGGCTGCTTCAACTACTCCATTCATTTTTGGATGGTATGAGATGAAGTTTTGATGTTAAATCTTAAATTGAGAGTAGATGCTTGCATCATCTTGTTTTTTTGATTACGCGTATTATCTATAATGATCTATTTGGGAAGACCATATCTATAAATAATGTCCTATTTTACAAATTTGAACACAATAGATCTAGTGACATTGGCATAAGAAGCTACCTCTACCTATTTGGTGAAATAATCAACAGCAACCAAAATAAAGTGATGCCCATTAAAAGCCCTAGGGCCAATCGGTCCAATCATGTTCATGCCCTATATAGAAAAAGGCCATGGAGCTGTCATAACATGTAAAGGTGTCAGTGGGACATGGAATTTATTGATGTAGATTTGGCATTTGTGACACTTTTGAGCACAGTTAATATAATCCTTTTTCGAGAGTCAACCAATAATAGCCTAACCGTTTGACTTGTCTTACCATTTAATGTATATTAGCATGCATACCATAAATTCCTTCGTGAACTTCTTCAAGTATTCTTTTGGCGTCAAAGGCATCCACGCATGGGAACAACACCTGATCCCAGCCTAGTACAAAAACCCACCATCCAAAATAAAGCTCACAGCTAATCGTCTCATGGTTCTTTTGTTAGTTTTGATGGCTTCTTTTGGGTACCATTGATCCTTGATGTACTGAAGGATGTCATGATACCATGGCAAACCATCTTTCTCTTCTTTAATATTCTGACAATGTGCCGGGGTTGTATAGATGCTCACTTAAATAGGAGCAATGTTTGATTCTCGTTGACTTTGAACATGGATAATAAAGTGGCCAAGGCATCAGCAATTTGGTTCTCTTCTCAAGCTAGAAGTTGAAAGCTGATATCATTAAACTTTTTCTTGAGCTCTAATATTAGATTCCCATGCAAAGGACATAATTCAATTAAGTATTATTAAAGACATAAATTAGATTTATGAAATTTGATTAGAGATGTCTTAATATGGCAATAAAGTTAAGAATGCCTTCTCAAGATAATGTCTATTTGTCGATATGGTTTTCAGGATATTATTAAATATAGCCAAATAATTGTATTTGAAAAATTAAATAATTATTTGATAATTATCTATTATTATTTACATGAAGTAAAATTATTTTATTGGGTTAGAAATTTTAATTATAAATTAAATTATCTAACATATAAATTAAAGGGTTGGGCTAAAAGCCTTAGTTATAAAGTTAAGAGAGTTTAGTTGTGAGCTATTCCAAGATAGGCTTGCTAATGGGTTGGTGTGTGGAATAGCTATCTTTGTTGTGTTATTAGGCAAAAATATTAATAAATTAATATTAAGGCCTAGTCTTGGACAAGCTAATTAAAATAGTTTTAATTGGGTTCCAAGAAACACTCCACAATAGGGCCATCTTTTGGGTATATTATTATTAGGCTCAGTTGATCCAATAGTCAAGCTAACTTCACCTAAGGTGTATTTAAATACATTAATTAAGGCTTTTTGGCTGAATATAAGCATTAGTAGAAACCCTAGGTGCCAACTTTAGACTTTTCTAAAGGGGTTTGGTGCAACATTTTGTTTCCTTAAGCTCTCTTTGTGTTGTCATAATTTTTCTGAGTGTTCTTGAATCATTCTTGACATAACAAAAATATAAAAATAGTATTCTGGCATTCAAAGATTAGTTTTTCATAAAAGTTGTAAAATTGGCCAAATCCCTATTTTCTTAAGCCTCCTTTATGCTGATTGGTATTCCTAGTGAGCTCAAAGTGTTTTTGATTACTATGAAGGAAGAAAATCAGTCTTATATCTTAGTGGAATTAACTAGGATTAAAGAATTATGAGTTTTGAATTAATTTATTGGCATCTCCAAAAAAAAAAATAGCTACTTCTCTACGGGGCTGTTTTCTCTCTTCTTTAGTGCAATAGGCTCATGAATTATTACCAAATTACTTCAAACTTGAACTTTTTGGCTATCTACCTTTTGGTTAAGGCTTGATACCTAGCATTAGAATACCATCTTACCTCATGAAGGCTCCAATAGACAACTGTGTGGATCACTGTTAGGGGCAAAACATTTATGTTACTTTTGGCCTCAGGAAGATATTGTAATAATCAATCAATGGTGCATTTGTATAAGGATCTGCATGCCTAGAGTTACAAGTCACTAGAAAGGTATGATTTCTATCAAATTTATGTTTTAAATTACAGTATCATCACATATACATCTTTTTCTAAGATCTTGAGAAAATTCGAGTGGTTTTTTGTTTAATTCCGCTATCTAAATTTGATTCTAATTAAATTTTTATGCTTACATCAATATGCATGACCTTGGATTTTCCCTTTGAAGCCTCTATGTATATGATTCATGCAACTGATCTCATAAGTTAAAGTATAAAGATACTTAGGGAAATTATATGGATACTTGTTATGGTAAGTTTATTGAATATGACCTGCTATGAAAGTTCCATTTGATATTCCACTCAAGTGTTTATGGAAATACTCTAATGTGTTATAGTGTAAGTGATCCTTGGAATTGTGATGCCAGGTCATTTCATATAAGGAGTGTCATGCTTTGATTCTTTCATAAATGGGTCCATAATAAATGGATGCTTATGGTAAGGTGATTTTGGGTATGGCATGAATCATATGGTAGGTGAATGAGTGGTCCAAATGGTATTCATCACCTTAACTGATATGAAGTGACATATCTCACATGTACTTAGCCTGTGTTAACTAAAAGTCCTTGGCTAATTATAGAGTTAGCACATAAGGGTTGCATATTAACATGGATTAAGCTAAGAGTAGAGGTTGAACCATGCTCTTGCTAATTCTGAGATATATGACGAAAAGATATTTACTATATTAAGATACTGAACACTGAAAGGCTTGCCAAAACCTTATTGGCACTCATTGTAGTTAGGTGGCCATGATGCTTTACTAGATGTCAATCTTGGCCTATAAATATAAAATATTCTTTATTAGGATATTTTATATTTATTGCCAATATGATTAGAGCCTCATGGGTCACATATATAAGAGTGATTAGTAGAAATTAAATTAAGACTGGGCTTATATGTCTAATACAAGTAATGGTTACTTAGGCTTAATTTGAATGAGTTCACATGGCCAAGGACAAAATTATACTTTCTTAGAAATTAAAATTTTAAAACTTGGGCTATACAAACCCCTATTTGTTATCCCATATGCCCTAAGGAAGCTTAAAAATTCAACCAGGATTTCTCCCAAGAGCCTGAATTGTGCAATCTTGAGTTTTTCTATCGAAGTGGGCGTAAATTATCCTAGATCAAAGGAAATCCTTTTTCTTGTGATTTTGATTTAGAACCAAGGTATTCTAAGTGCAAGGGAAAGTTTATTCAAACCTAAATTGCTAGCACAGAAAGTCTCATCCTTGTTGAAGGTTTTTTGGGTCACCTACATGGATAATCGTTAAAGGTTGGATGCTTGGATAGCTATGGTTTACAACAACCGGCTGAGTGTACACATTTTTGGATCATGAAATTGCCGAAAAGCTTCTCGAAATTGAGATATGATTGAATTTGATATAGTTTCTAGATTTCTTAATCTTAAAGATTAGTCAAGATTGTGCAAGATTATCCTATTTAAGGAGTCTTAGATTGGTTTTTTTAATTAGTTCTACTGTTATGTTAATAAATTATTTCATAAATTTTTGTAATATGATTACTTGCTGCCTCAAGACTTCCTACAAAACTTGTATTTATCTTTTTTTTCCTCTAGTGAGGATGCTAAGCTAGAGTTGTGTTGTGAAGAAAAGTTAGAGTTATGATCTATCAAACATCAAATGAAAGTATTTCTAGTTGCTTTCTTCAAAATTTCACCTCAAAACTTTTAAGGTTGTTTGAAAACATCTTTTAATGCCCACTATGGAACATAGGCCATCACTCTAGTATTTTTTTTTATAGTAAGAGTAAGCAAATTCGCTTGAGGCTTTAGAAATGTTTAAAAATTGAAGACTCAACAATTTTAGTTTTTTCCTTCTCTTTATCCTTTTAATTTTGGTTTAAATACCCATTTGGCATTTGTACTTTAGCTTAATTTTTAGTTTGGTACCTAGAAAAAAGTTATCAACTCGATATTCATACTTTCATTCCAACATGCATGTTGGCTAGACTTATCAATTAGACAAGTCAAGTTAATTTGGGTTGGGTCAATTCATGTCTTTAAATTTTTTAGTTATTTCGGGTTTGGGTTGTTTCAATATAAGGTTCGAGTCATTATGGTTTCAGTTCATTCTAGATTTGAATCATATGACTTCCAGTTGTTTCGAGTTTAGGTAATTATAGGTTTGGGTTAATCGAGTTTCGTATTCGAGTTATATGGTTTAAGTCATTTAGGTTTGGGTCAATCGGATTTAATATTCAGGTTAATTGGGTTTGACATTTGAGTTGTACTAGATCTGACAATTTAGGTTTAATTTATTAATTTTAAATTCAAGTCAAATCAAATTTAAACAACTTTTTTTATCAAATTAGATTTAATTAAAATTTTATTGAAATATATAAAACAAATAATAAATATTATTTAAAATTAAATATAGAAATCATATTTTTTAGAAAAATAAATGTCTATCATTTAGCAAATGTTTGGTAAATATCATAAACAAAATTTATATCATCTATCTCAAATATCATCAATAATAAATTTTACTTACTGAAAGACGAATGATAAAAAAGTTTGCTTTTAGTAAATAAATATTGGTTATGGTATGGATACAATTCGGTTCAATCTAAAATTTAAACCCATTTAACAATTTGAAGCCTCAAAACCTAATAAGGATCTGATATATAATTTAGAGCCTGAAAGTAATTAAAAGTCATAGAGTTAAACTAAGATTTGGACCTATTGAGCAATTTGAAGCCTCAAAACCCAATAAGGATTTGATATGCAATTTAAAGCCTAAAAGTAATTAAAAGCTATGAAATTAAAACACATTAATACTTTATGTTATAAGTATTATTTTTATTAACTCAATATTTTAAAAAAAAAATTATACTTAATTTAAGTTCAGGTCATTTCTGGTTAATTGTTCGGATTTGTTTTGGGTTGTTGGCTTTTTCTAATCAAATCAGGTTCAGTAGGGTTTTAGGTGGGTTGTTCAAGCTTTTTGAGCTCAGGTCAAAATTGATAGGCTCAATGTTGGTTATTTGGACTAATACTATTAGTCAAATGCTGAAATGACAATAAACAAACTACCAAAATAATGACACGTGGCAAAAATTCTATGTCAACATAAAAATAAAAATAAAAAAATAAAAAATTTTAAAATTTTTTCCTTATCTGATGTGGCATGTTTGTCGTGTGTCAAGCTTTCATTTTGCTACTTATTGCCACATTAGCATTTAATTAACAATATTAGTCCAAAAGGCCAACAAGCAAGATGAAATGAAAATTCAAGTATCAAGTAAACAATTTTTCTTATGTCCCAAACTAGAAGCCAAGCCAAAGTATAAGGGTCAAATAAATATTTAACTTTTTTACTATTCACATTAGCATTTAATTAACGGAATTAGTCCAAAAGGCTAACATGCATGATCGAATGAAAGTTAAAGTACCAAGTTAACAATTTTTTTCTTTAGGTCCCAAATCAGAAGTTAAGCCAAATTGTAAGGGTCAAATAAATATTTAAACATTAATTTTTTGTATTGTTATAATAGTAAAACTACTTTGTTTTGTGTTTACACTAATCATCATAAACTAAATTTAGTTTTCTAAGATTGGGATAGAGCTCAACATATAGTTTGGATAATTTTACTCTCTTTCTTGTTTTTGATGATATTCGAGTTGTTTATTTAATCTTATGCTTAATGCTTCTAATTACTTGGACATTTATTAGATTGATTACGTAAACTTTGATGAGTTTGGAAAAGAGAACTTTGTGTTTAGATATGGATTGAATAACATATATTTCATATTCATTTTTACAATAAGCTGATTTATATGTGAGATTAGAATATATGAGCATCCCGAGTGTAGCCAATTTCTTTACTTTGATTCTTATAAGAATATAAGGAATTTGTTGAGAGGAGCATTTTTATAAAACTATTGGAAGCTACTTAGAACTTTGGGCTATCAACTTATTATAATTAATTAGGTTGTAAGTGCAAAACAACTACAAATGAAGTGCAGAAAGAAATTGTAATCATACTAAAATTTAACACACCCGCAATTTGATTTTTGGAATAAATAATAAATAAAAATTGACATTTTTTCAAAAAAAGAAGTTTTTTTCATGTAATTTTTGTGAATATTTAAATATTATTTCAAATAAGATGAAAAAACCAAGGATTAAAAAGGTCTCGAACCAATAGGTTGAACTAAGAACCGACCAGGAGGCTCAGTTTGGTGCATATATTAGAACCAATCTCCTGTTGAACCAGTAGAAAAATGATTCAACAGGACAAAATGGTAAAAATGTAGTTTTACATTTTTTTAAATTTTTAAAAAATTTAATGCAAATTTAACATATAGCTATGTTCTAGCACTGGGAAGTTGTGAAAGAAACTTTGTTGCATTTTATGCATATAGATTTATCGATGGTTCGTTTCCAAAAGAGATACTTGAACAACTTGTATTTATTCCTAAAAGCCTCAATCCGGAGAAGATCTTGATGTTTAGACGATCAGCTTGCTGAAATCTTCTTACAAAATACTTTCTAAAGTATCAGTAAATCGGCTTAGACCTATTCTTCAGCGCATCATTGGACCTTACCAAAACAGCTTCTTGGCGAGGAGAAGTACGGTCGATAATATCCTCATTACGCAGGAGACTATCCGTTCAATGATGACCATGAAAGGTATGGAGGGTGCTAAAAATTGATCTTCATAAAGCTTATGACAATGTTGATGGGGATTTTTACAGCAAGTTCTTGAAGAATTTGGTTTCCCCACTTTAGTTATTGACCTCATAATGTTTCAATAATTTGGAATGGGCAACCTTTGCCATATTTTACTCCTGAACAAAGATTGCGCCAAGGAGATCCACTTTCTCCTCATCTCTTCATTCTAGTTATGGAGAAACTATCTCATATGATCCTGGACAAGGTTGGAAGAAAGGTTTGGCAGCCCTTTAAGATCTCCTGGAGAGGCCCTTCTATCTCACATTTGTTTTTTGCTGATGATTTGTTATTATTTGCTACAGCTTCCATGCATCAAATTGCAATTATAACTGATTGCTTACAGGAATTTTCACAAGCTTTCGGATTAGAAATCAGTTTCCCTAAAGCCAAATTATTTGTCTCTTCAAATGTGAATGCCTCTTTTGCACAAAATTTAAGTAGTGTATGTGGATCCCGTTGATAGATGATCTGGGAACATATCTGGGTGTAGCAATAATTCACAAAAGAATTTCTAGAGATCTATATGCTCCTATGGTGAATAAAGTTATGGGAATATTACAGGATTGGAAGGGAAAGGTTCTATGTCCAGCAGGTCTAAAGATACTGATTCAAGCTACTATGACCGGTATTCCATTATACACAATGCAAACAAGCTTTCTACCTGTTTCTGTATGTAAACAGCTAGATAGAATTAATATTAATTTCCTGTGGGGTGGATCCTCTGTGTATGCTCATAATCATCTGGTGAGTTGGGACAAAGTTTGTTACCCAAAATTCAGGGGTGGGCTGGGCTAAGAAAAGCACGTCCTAGCAACATTGCAATGCTCGCAGAATCTGGTCGGAAGTTACATTGAGACATGAGGCTTTTTGGTGCAATATCTTCTATAAAAAATAGTTGATTAATTTGCAGTTCATGGATGCACCGTCCACACCGACCGCGTCTTCTACATGGCGTGGATTATTAAAGACAAAAGACTGTATAAAGCTCGGATGTAAATGGAAAATTAATGATGGACGTCAAGTTAATTTTTGGAGACACTGATGGGTTGGAAGTAAACCATTAATAAACTCCATCTTGGATACTTCTTTGATAGAACCCATGCAACAAAAAGTGGCAGACTTTATTGATGAGACAGGAGGGTGGAAATTGGATTTTTTTGTACGGTCTGCTTCCTGTTTCCAGGATAGAAGAAATCAAAGCAGCACCCATTGTGACTCAGAGAAGACTGAATGATGTTTGTTATCGAGGTTTTGAACGTTCAAGGAGGTTTACTGTTTCTTCTGCACATGGAAAAATTGCTAGTTCAAATATAGAGGTGAATGGTGAAGATAACTTACGCTGGGTTTGGCATCTGAGATGTCCCGAGCGTATTCGGTTCTTTGTGTGGCTAGCAGCTTTAGATAAACTAAATGCTAATCAGGTAAGTGGTCGCAGACATATGACTTCTAATATCTCGTCAATGCTGCAGTGAATGTGTGGAATCTATTGATCATGTATTGAGAAATTGCACTTTGGCGAAGAGATTTGGATGGCATTGAGAGTGAATGTAAGACAACTAGATTTTTTTAACTCTCATTCAAATCCTGGTTAAAAAAAATTGTATGTGTGGCGGTGGCAAATTTCCAAGTTCCACGGGGAGTTTTCTTAGTCACGTTATTATGGGCGCTTTGGAAAAGTAGAAACAAAGCAATTTGTCATGGCATAAAGAGGACAGCTTGTCAGGTGGTTATATGCTAGAGATTTTGCAAGGATTATAGTTACTGCTATGAGTGGACTGATGGCTCAAATATCTCAAGGACTGAAGTGGGTGCAATGGCAGTCATATTGAACACTGATGACGCTGTAAAATGCAACACGGTTAAAGCTTCTGCTAGGGGATTAATTGGGGATGAAAATAGGGAGTAGGTTGTGGGTTTTTTAATCGTATATCGGCTCAACTAGTAGCTGCAAGCAGAACTCTGGGGAGTTAAGAGAAGGTCTACGATTGGCAAAAATACTTGGTATTGAAAAGCTCATTGTGGAACTTGATGCTGTTGCGGTTGTTCAGTTTTTAAATCGAAACTTGGATGCGTATAATCCCTTTAGAGCGTTGCAGTGATTGTTGTGATACTATTGAGGAAGAGTGGATCTTTGAGATTAGATACATCTTTAAAGAAGGAAATCGTTGTGCCGACCATTTGGCTAATATGGCTCAAAAAGAAGCTTATGGCGTTACTTTGACTTGACAGTCCTCCGAATTGCATTATCCCTTTATTGCAAGCTAATGCTTATGGTAAGGTACTATTTGAATATAGTTTTTATTTTAATTTCGTGTACCGAAAAAAAAAAAAAAGAAAAACATATAGCTATGTTCTAAAAAGTACTGATGCAATCAATCTCAATCAATCTTTCTCTTAATGGCATGGTTCAATCCTGCGTCATGGATCCATTTTATCTATCACCATGATTTTTCTTCTTTGTGTTGCTTTATATTATAATTGTCGGTCACTTAAACAAATCAAGTTTTGGGAATCAACTATCTCTACATCACCTGTCTTTTCATTCGGTAGCTCTAGCTCAGCTCCTTCCAAAAGCCAGGGAGTGGCTAAGCATATTGGTGTCGTTAGGACTGGAGCTGGAACTATAAGCTGGGCCTTGGCCTTGGAGACGTAGAAATCGATACATGAGGGCGCCTGTAACAGCTCCAATTACAGGAGCCGTCAGATATATCCATATCTTTTCGAAATTTCTCGAAACAATTGCTGGTCCTAATGACCTTGCAGGATTCAGTGATCCTCCTGAAATAGGCCTGCATTAGAAAATAAACAAAGATCGATTATGATAAATAAATAAATAAATAAATAAAGTCTTAGAAAATATTATGTCAATGTTGATTGATTTCAGCAATTGGCCAATGTATAATAAAGGAATTTATGTACCCGGCGATAAGGACTGCAAGCCCAATGGCCATTCCAATAACCAATCCAGACACTGGACCAACCTGCAAAAATTCAGGGTCATGAATCCCAATTTCTAATGCTTTTATTTATTTATTTAATTTGACATACTAGAACGAACTTTTTTTTTCTTGTTTCTAGCTGATACTGGACTATGGTATGTCTAAATCCCTAAAATATAATATTAATATACACCTCAATAAAACTAAAATATGACAGTTCGCTTACAGATTGTGATTGTTGAGTCACTGCTGCAACCACAAATACAACAATGAAATTGGCAATGAGCTCCACCCAGAAGGCCGATTGGCAGCCTTGGCCAGGCTGGGTTACCATAAGATCTGATTTTATGCCATAGACAAACTCTCCCATAAATGTTGCCAATATAGACCCCACAATTTGCGCCAATATGTAAAGTGGTACCTGTTAAAAAAAAAAAAAAAGAAAGAAAAGAAAAGAAAACGTGGAAGAATTTCATGTTTGGAACCTAAATTAGTGAACGGAACTCCTAATTAGTAGAAAAGGGATTATTAAAGCACACCCTGGACCAGGGAAAATAGCCAAATGCTGCAATGGCTATCGTGACTGCAGGATTAACATGGGCACCTGATATGGATCCTATGGAGAAAATCACAACCACAATTGTTAACCCTGCCGTAGCGGCATACTCCAGCAGAGCTTCTCCACCTCCATTAAGCTTAGTGCTTGCTATGATCCCGCATATGCAAAACATTAAAATAAAAGTCCCCAACATCTCAGCCAAAATCTGCATATGTTTCAAGCAAATTCAATTTTTGATTAGTACTAAGCATTTTGATGCAAGCTAAGAAAGTGTAGAACCCAGAACTAATAGCATTTGAACCCTTGTAACGGTAGGAAGGAAAAAAGAATGAAAAAAAAGAACTAATTACCATTAAAAAAATGTTGATAGAGCAATGTTTATTTTTTGCAGTCAAGAAAATCGAATTCGTTAATCATAAAATCTATAAGATCCTTCAAGTTGTCTGGTTATCACCATCTCTTGGAGCTTTTTCTCCCAAGAATTGTCTAGTAGAGTTCAGGTTTGCTTTATGATTTATTACTATTCTAAAGAAGGTTGAAGTAAATTATTTGTGTATTCCTGAAAATTTGTTGGTCAAACAAGTCAAGCTCTCTCATAGTTTTACAAGGCAGGGTGGAGATATTATACCTCCAATGTACATATAGCAGCTCACTTAAATAGTGCAAATTACGATGTTATAACTATTATTTTATAGCTTTGGTTCTCTATTCTAATCTTTATTATAATTGACCAGGATAATATTTATTATTTTTATAGTTGTGATAAATAAGATACAATAAAAAACACGTTCGTAACGGCAATTTAAATCCCTAATGCCTACTTGATTACAAAAATTATTGCTTATTTGCTTCCAAGATTCGGTGTGCTAAATGTAAAATTTCAGTTAGTGGTATTAAGATAAAATTGCACTGGATTATTGGACTGCAAAATGAAAGAGCTGAAGTCAATTGGTAAATTGTAAGGACAAAGTTCTTACCGCCCGGCCAGGATTCAAATCTTTTCCATGCGGAAAGCAGTGAAAACCTGAGTTTTGGATCAAAATATGTCCATTTCCTGACGTAGTAATTGTACTGGATCCCATCTCGTGATCATCTCTAGACAGGTCCCCAATAGATTCATTGTTGGAAATGTTAGGCAATTTGTTCTCTTTGAAAAAATGTTTGATTTTCATGGCCAAACCTTTCATGACAAGCGAACGAGTTGATCTGAAAGACAATTCAGTGTCATCTTGTAGTATCATATAATAATAATAATAATAATAATAATAAAACCTATATATAAAGCCTAAAGCCAAGGTGTAAAGAACATGTATAGTAGGAAACCTGAATTATTAATTGTTTCTTGCGTAAAAGTAAAGGGTCATTGATATAGCAAGGGAGACTTTTTAATATGGTTGAGTTGTTTGTAGTTCACGCAGTTTCAGCTGCTAAAGTGGATGGTGAAAGTTTGAGAAGAAATTGAGGCAATTGTGAAGTTCAACACAATTCTTGTGCTACTCAGGAAGGGTGAGGGGCGAAGACTAATTTGTGTGCACTTAACTGTTTCACTTGAAATGAGTAATTTCGAATGTTTGGTTAATGTTAAAACCCCTGAGGTAATATTTGAACTTGTGAACCCTTTTTACTATCAAACTAAACTTGTATTGAAATCATATATTCATCTTTGTGTCCACATATAGAGTGCTTTATTATTATTATTATTATTATTATTACGATGAAAACATTTATCAATTTTCACTTACTCATGATGCAAAAGTTTGAGGACAAGAGTAGCCAACTTAGAATTGAAAAATTAGTATATTCTTGGTATTTGAGATTGTCAATGATTGATCACTAATTTCTGAAATTAAAAATTTATCATTTTATCGACAAATCACATGACCTACTTTTCGAGGTCCTATATAGGTTGTACATAGAGGTGTTAGAGAGGCTAGGATCAAGCCTAAGTATGGTATCAACATTATCTATGCTTATATAAGCTCAACATCGCATGAAAAATGGGCATCAAATTCTACCAAAGTTTGCTCATATTTGTAAATAGATAATTCACCCATTTAAGTTTGTCTGTATTATTTTACCTAGTATTTTAAAATTTTTTAAAAATTTAATAATTTTCATTTATTAAGATATAAAATATAAATACCATATATTTTAATCTTTATATTATTGTATTTATTCTTTATATAATATAAATTATAAAATTGAAAAATGAATTGGGTTAAGCTAAGCTCGAGCTTTGAATGTTGAAACCAAGGCTCCACCTATGTCATCAATAGACTTAATTTTTTTTGCTTAAATATATTTTTCATACCTAATTTTTTTATAAAAAATCTCTTAAATATTAGACGATCTTTGTGCTCAAGCAAGTAGTTCAACTCATAACACCTCTGGTTGTCAACAGCTTTTACGCTGATTGTTTGTGGGTTTAGCAACTTCATGGTAAGGGACGAAGCGGGGGGTACATGAAAGGGCCTCAGTCCCTTGGCTCTCTAACTTCTTCTATTTTTATATTTTTTAAGATAAATATTGTAAATTTTATTTTGACATCCAAAACTTTATATTTTGATTTCTTAACTTTACCCTTATCATGCTAGAATATAATGTTGTAAACAAAAATTTTATCTAATCTTACCTCTATAAAAATGCCATAAGAGGATCAAGTTTGATGTGTATAATTGAAGATAAAAATTTTTACTAGATTTACAAAATGTTTCCGGGGATTATTAGTGATTGCACAAAATAGAAGCTAGAAACAGTATCGACAAAATAGACGGAATGCAAATATTAACCCATGCAGAATTATATTTTCCTAATCCGAGTCCTACAAACCTTACAGTTTTTGCCAAATAGATATAATTTCCTGGAGTATATAGTCAATATTTGAACTTTCATTAGTCTTTTATGCATTCAAATGAACGTGAATGATTTAACACATAAAATATATTTCATAAATATAATTACTACATTAATTAAATAAAATTTAGTTTGTTTAAATGTTAAACAATATTTTTTTGGCAAGAGGACCACTTAGAGTGTGTTTAATTTAATCCTCAATATTTTAAGTTTTTCAATATTTTTCAATGATTTAAATTTTGAAATCACTCGATGGATAGTTTTTCATTGAAAAACGTTAAAAATCTTTGGTTACTAAAAATAACTTTATATAAAATTTTTTATTTGTTTACAACACTATTATACTAATTTCTTTTTTTATAATTTATTATTTCCATTTGTAGAGGGATCTTTACAAAAATAAAAGGAAACATTGCAAATAAATGAATGGAATTTGTTGAAAGAAGTGGAGAGAAAGACTAAAGCAAACACCCAAAATGTTGAGTGCAGGGGCAGGTGGTGGTTGGTAAGGTGAAGGAAGTAAATAGATGGTGGAGCAAGGTTGAATAGGGTGGAGAACAAGACCGAGAAAAGACTGAGAGAAGAGAGCTACGTAGAGACAATTGGAAAGAAAAAGTTCTGTCAAAATGCCAAATGTCACTAAAAGAGTTAAGAATATTGTCTGAAGCATTAATATTTTGTTTAATGGGGATTTTAGTTTATTTGTGAAAAAAGAACAATAGTTCATTATTTGTTTTAAAAGAAAAGGAGGAAAATTCATGCTTCAAAGAAAGGTTAAGAGGCAACATCTTAACCATCTTCATATCCGATCCACCAAACTAAACTCTCCAAAACATCTTAATAATGAAACTAATCCAATATCACTTCCATATTTTTGGGTTCTTCTATTTTGGTGAAATAGTATTAGGTGGAATATCTTCTGTAAAATACTTCTTAGTGGAAATATCTTTTCATGAGAGTGTTATTTTGTGAATGAATTGTTTGATAAAAAAGCTATTATGAATAAAAGTTGTTTTGAATGTGACCTATTTTGATCAGGAGCTATTCTAAACAAAAACTATTTTGGACATGAGCTATTTTGAGCATGCACTGTTCTGAACAGAAGCTATTTTGAACATGGGTTCTTCTGAACAAGATGCTTCCAATGAAGAACTTACAGTGAAACAACTTTGCTGAATCAGCATTCTTATTGTATCAAATTATCTTTGCTAAATGCTTTTACTTGTTCAATTTAGTCCTTGGGAATCCCGACCTTCTAGTTAAGCCCTTGGATATCAAAATTTGATTAGGGAAGAGAGGAGTTGCACTTTTATAATAACTCTCGATTAGGCACAGTTGGTTTAAAGAGGACCTGGACAAAATTAAATGTCTGCAGTTGCCCTTCTATGGACATTGTTGAGGATCAAGAATAGAGCAAAAACTAAGGACAAGATTTTGTTTGGGCAATTCTTCATTTTTTAAAATAAAAATTTAAAAATTAATGCCAAGAAAGAAAATGATTCAAAAAAAGTTGTCCTTGAAAGGACAAAAGATATCCTTGTGAGGCTTTTGAACGTTTCTTTAATGAAATGTCCTCAACAAAGGCTTTTGAGATGTCCTTTAGAGAGGCTTTGAAGATTTCTAATAAAATATACATGAAAAAATGTCCTCAAGCAAGGCTTTCAAGATGTTATTCTGATAAAAATGTCTTTTAAGCAGGCATTAAAGAACTCTTATAAAATATCCTTAAGAAAGGCTTCTGAAATGCTATTCTGATAAAAATGTGCTCAAGGGAGGCTTCGAAGATCTTTGATAAAATATTCTCAAGAAAGGCTTTTGAAATCTTTTTCTAATAAAAATATCTTCTAAGGAGGCTGTGAAGATCTTGGATAAAATTTCCATAAGAGGGGCTTTTGAAATGTTTTTTTGATAAAAATGTCTCTAAGGGAGGCTTTGAAGATCTTTGACAAAATACGGAGAAAGGCTTCAAAATATTTTTCTCATAAAAATGTCTTCAAGAGGGATTTGAAGATCTCTGATAAAATATACTCTGTCGTAATGTTCCTATTGCTAATAAGTATGTCTGACTTAAAAATATTTAATGGATTTGGGGCAATAGAGTGAGAAAAAATGTTTCTCGTATTAGGATTGAGGGAGATCATTGGACGAATTGCTCATTCGACTAATCTTTAATGGACAACAAGATGTGACCAAAAACTTGGAGTTGCCACCAATCATTCGAGCTAAGTATGATCAAGAACCCATTAAACCTATTTCCTTAGAGTTGCGAAACTCAAAGTATTGATTTTATGTTCTACGTGAACCAGAGTTTAGTAAGCAGGTATAGGAGTTGGTTATGCATGGAAAAGGATTGGCACCCCCATGACATCCTGAATCGAGACCATCTAACCATAAATTATCTCTATCTTGATTGTCTCAGTTTTAAATGTCATTATTTTTATATAATCCCTTTTAATGCTTAAATGAATTTTTAAAAATAATAAACTCAAATTTTTGTATAAATTTGAATTTCACTATGCAGTTTTGGAAGGTGATAAGACACAGAGTTCTTGTTAAAATAATTTTTGGATTTAGTTTGAAAAAGATGTTTTGTACTGAGTACTGGATGGTACCGACATGAAAAAAACCTTGATGGTTTTTAAAACCTTTTATTTGAAATCATGAATGCATAATTGTCACTAGCAAAGGAAACATGATAGCAAGACATATAGAACATTATGATAAATATTGTGGAAAAATAAAGCAAACAAAGCATGGTAAGGTAGGTTGATCGAGAATGTATTTCATGGTTGTCATTAGTTATCTAGAAATAACCAATAACAACTCAAAGACACATTTGGACTCGTAGGATAGTTAAAGCATGGAAATTAAGGTTTAGTTTTAGAAAATCTTAAAATACTTAGGAGATAGACAATCTTAATTTTTGGTGAGATTTAGAAAAACAAGGTTGAAAACCTAGATTAATGAAAAGTTTGGTATCTTTTGAAAATGAGGTTTTTTTGGGTTTTTGTTGAAAAGGTATAGTTTGGTTTAAAATCAAGGAATTTGTAAAAAGCTTAAAGTGATTTTATTTGAAAATGATTAAGCCTTGTTCTAAGCCTATTAGGACCCATGCTCACTCATGGTCCTACTTGGGTGCTAAATGAGCTCGTTCCAAAGCATTTGATGCCTCTAAAGAACATACACGGGATGACTGCTAATTTAACCAAGTGCTAAAAAGGTGACAACATTGCATTGTTGAGCCTCCTAATTTTATTTTAGGTTCATCTGAACATGAAATAGGGAAAATGAAGAACCAATGGAAAGGTAACTTAATGAGATTTGATATTAGGAAAATGAAGAATCGATGGAAAGGTAACTTAATGAGATTTGATATCAAAATATTCAAAAAATTCCCAGAAAATCGTATTCTAGGAGAAATAATTTTTAAAATTGGACCTAGTTTAGCACTAACAGCAAATGCAAGGGAATTTGTGCAACAAACTTTAAAAAATCATCCTAGACTCGTTCGAACTCAAAAAGTTGCAAATGATATATGAACAAAAGCTCATCGGAAAGCCAACTCAATGCTCTTTGATAAAAAATCATAGAAAAGAATCATAAAAATTTTTTGTGGCTCAAAAATAATTTTCAATCCAGGTTATGCTGTAGTCAGTGGCCAAAAAAAAAAAAGACTTTACGGTTTTTAGTTTCCTAAACATGAATTTGGCTTTGGATATGTGAATGTCCAATGGTAAAGGACCATGATAGTGGGTTCATAAGTCCATTTTAAGTTTGAAAAAAATTTGAGTAACTGAACCACCCATTAGCCATGCTAATTAACCATATTGAACAGAAGACTCATATTAAGGCAATTAATCAAATAGGTAGCAAATAATTTTTGAAGCCCATAAAAACAAATGGTATTTAGCCTTGTTTATCGATGACTCCAAGCATAAAATGCTTGAATTACTCCATGCTTGATAGCATCAAGTGATTAAAATCATGAGTTATTATTAATCCCTTGATTTGGATTAATCATAGGCCACTTTAGGGCATGGTTTTCAAAATCAGATTTGGGCACATATCAAAGAAGCATTTAAGCAAACATATTATGAACAAAAATGCATAATAAAAATGTCCTTTAAGCAGGCATTGGAGAACTCTTATAAAATATCCTTGAGAAAGGCTTCTGAAATACTTTTATGATAAAAATGTGCTTGAGGGAGGCTTTGAAGATCTTTGATAAAATATTCTCAGGAAAGGCTTTTGAAATCTTTTTCTAGTAAAAATTTATTCTAAGGAGGCTATGAAGATCTTGGGTAAAATATCCTTAAGAGAGTCTTTTGAAATGTTCTTTTGACAAAAATGTCTCTAAGGGAGGCTTTGAAGATCTTTGACAAAATATCATGGAAAAAGGCTTCAAAATATTTTTCTCATACAAATGTCTTCAAGTGGGATTTAAAGATTGTAGATACCTTATTTTGTCCGAGCTAATTTTTTTAGCAATATGGAGCACGGACATGAGAAGGGGCGATGATTGAGAAAAAAATATTTTGAAGAGGTCAAGAAGGCCTATGGATCATATCAAAGGTAAATGCAAAGATGTGGCATCAAAGGGCATAGTTTAAAGTGTCTAGGGACAAAATATATGAGAAAATTCATAATTTTTCTTGAATGTATCGATACATGGTTCTCATGTATCGATACAATGCTC